>JAQGAI010000116.1:0-27378 GCA_034696905.1 Lepidocyrtus violaceus | reverse complement strand
CACCATCATCATCATCACTAGATGCAGAGGGTGATCTAGATGTTATTTGAAGCAGTTAGATCGTAAGTAGCCGAGCCGAGCAGGCAGGCAGTCTCACAGAGACAGAGAGTAGTATAGAAACTGGGAAACTGATTTGCCTTTTCCGATTGCTGCTGCTGATGATGATGATGTAACAACAAGTGCAATAATGCAGCAATAATAGTTGACGTGAATGAAAATGATGGTCGTCATCCTCAATGATGTCGTTGTTTTGTTGTGGTAAAACAAGTATATAAGCTGCTAGTGAATATCTCCTGAATGAATGCCAGCCAGCCTTCTTCCCTCTCCATTTTCTCCTAATGGTAAAATGCAATTGCTGTAATTGATATTGGTAAATGTCCCTGTCAGCCCTTTCCCGTTTTATCATCATCATTTGAGAGAACATGATCGTTAAATGCGTTACAGGCCTTTTATTGCAGATTGTGCATGTGTTATTATTGGCTGGCTACCTTAAATTGGATCTGATGCTTGGGCTGAGTTTAGCATATCCAAATTGTTTTCGTATCCTATCCATCCTACTTACTCCTATCCCGTAAATTGTCATTGCAATCACAACAACACAACATAACCTGATGCTAATTACATTTTGTCGTTCTATTATTGTAGATTTTATTAGATTTCCATTTGCTTATCGTCTCTCTATTGTTTTCTAATGGAGGGGGTTTTCTGACGGTGAAGTGGTCTGGGAGAAAGTATCGAGAACATTTTGAATTTGAAATTGATGCAGTAATTCCCTAATGATATTATTACATTATTTACCGTTGGATGGACATACATCCTCTCATTTAAAAGTGTGTGTCGCGTTGCATGCTGAATTTGATGGATATATGCTGTGGATCGTATTTATTGTTGTACCCGATTTAAAAAGAAGCCGTAACCATCTGCTAATCCAATTTCTTGCGAATTTTATGCATTTTATATCAAATAAATTAGTTGAGCTAAATCATTTGTGTATTTTTTCCCGCTGAGTCGGCTTACGTTTCAGAATAACATCTTTATATTCCTATAATCTTTTACTTTGACTATAATTGCAAGTTATGTATCCTTATCAGAGTTTTTATACAGAAAACAGTTTTGTTCTTTGGTACCTTCCCCTCTTTCGCTAAATGTTTTCTTCTTCTTCTGTATTTTTAAAGACCGGGGCTCACCTACGCGTTGCGTGCGCGTAACTCTGTCTATGCAACTTTTCCCCTTAATTGAAATGCATGCCGTGTTTTTATAGTTTCCTGTGTTCCTATTCCAATCCTCTTTTTACCGCAAAGCTATACTTAATAGAGGGATCTAATAATTAAATTATAATTATTGTTTTCGATTGTGTTGCTTTCTGTGAACAAAATAACTGATGCTTGTCATTTTTTTTTTCTAAAATATACACCCAGACTTTAATATAAGTACATTTTGTATGAATAATGCTGATAAGGATATTATTATATATTGAGCTAGATAAAAGGCAAATGTGCTGATCATTTTACATGAGCACTGAGCATTCGAAACCGGAGGGCAATTAGCTCGAGTGCGCGTCAAAATTGCAGGGGGTTAGCAGCAGTGCTCAGCTATAATTTTCTGTACACGTTTCTACAAATGTGATAATAGTTTCTACTTCTGCTTCTAATGCCCAGTTTTAACTTTTAAAAACTTTATCAAAGGGAGCCATTCTGATGAGAATTACTTATGTAAATAATAAAAAGTTTATTGTACAAAACAAAACCAAACTGTTAGATCGAAATATTCGGGGTTGTTGTAGTGAAAATCAATGCCGAGCAGAACCATCAGATTTCTTCATCCTCTACTGCCTACAAATACACGCAATTTGTAGCATTTTAGAAAATTCTTTTAAACTTCTTTTGTATGCTCTCGGGGAAAGAATAAACCGTATGTAGGAGGATGGTAAAGAAACTTTGAAAATGTGAGAAAAACATTTTGTACGTTGACATCAAATGACGGGTGAAAGGAATGCATAAGGTTAGGTTTTTTTTGTTTAATACATACTACAGTATAAATAGTTGACTTTGAGTTAGGGTCCCACAGCACCTAATTTCATCCTTTGGCATACTGTTACAATGAGTTTTTTTCCTACGGTGATCATGTTCACTGGAATAAATGGGTATATCTTTTTACATCATCAAACCTTCATTTCATTCCCAAGCCAAAACCCCATAAAAATAGTGAACTCGGGGGCTACCTGTGAGCAAAGTCATTAGGTTAGATTCATTATGTCATTTTAACCAGAACATAGTCAATATTTGTCTCCTATTTTACAAATGCCGCTACCTAATACTCCGTATATTTTTCTGTCGCCAGCCGGCAACCAAGGGGAAATTGTTAAAATGATGAGCAATCACCATTTTTATCATAACCACTATTAAGTTGAACTCTTTCAGGTCCAAACTACTGATCTGAAATGCGGTAAAAAAAAGAGCTCATGTTTATCAAAAACCAAACATTATATCTGTAGACCAGCAGACTTGGCTATATAACAAGGAGGTAAAAAACTTGTTGGTAATCCGAAACTAGATGAATGTTTTCGACAATATCATTCCATCTTCGTCACCATCATATCATTAGAACACCATAAAATAAGTTTAGGTTTTCAGCTTCCTTCGTCAAATACTCGCTCACGTAGGGTAGGCATTAAGAGCCCAGCATAACTACACTCAAATACTTACGTATAGCTTCAAAGGCACCCAGACATCGTTGATCTTGTTGGAGCTAGATGAATGAATTCAAGCTAATATACGACGATAGGGCCAGAGTTTTTTCCCTGTTTCGCTCCGAGTCAACTTATTCGGTCCAAAAGTCCAACCTTGTGCAGGAAAAGTAACTTTTTGAATTAAAGTGTATCTTAACTTTTGTCCATGCTTCACATTAACAACTTTCTTAGGAGTTTTCCTACTGCTCACTACAGAGATAATGTGGAATTAACGAGAGCTAATGAGTTCTACACGCGAGTGAAATTAATGGGAAAATCTTGTCTCTGTGTTTTCCCCCTCTTCTGTCTGCCGAAGGAGAGTAAAGTAGGAGCGAAAAAAGGTCAGAAAGTGGAGTGGATGATGAAGGAGAAAAAACATCAATCTAGATGGGTTTTAGGGATCAGTCACTCTATCAAAACCGGGATGGAGGACGACTTTATAGTCAACTTTATATTGTTGCAAGTTGTAGTAACATATGTCTAAAGGGCGTGTTAAATAATAAAATAAAGCATATTATCGCCATCAGTTTCATACTTGTTCGATGATGTAATGTTTTCGGCTGCGGAGGATTGTCAGTTTAGAGATCATCAGATCATTGTCAGTGGTGAAATGATTTTTTTTTGTCTGGGGAGGAATAACGCGTAATCTTTTTATATGGCTTGCGATAATAATGCTTATGCTTTTATTTTGAAGGTTATATCAAATTAAGTACTTTATTTTCAATTATTGTTTAGGGTCTCCATCCGACACGGAATGGAAAAAGCGATTTTTATTGTTTCAACTGCTAATGGAGAATTTAAATGATGTATTAGATTACATGAAGGAAAATGGCCAAAATGACATATTTCGGTCGATGAAGAATGTGTAGTTTGGAATAAGAGACAATGTAAATTACGCCGGCTGGAAGTTGGACTTGGGCATAAATTAATAAAACAAAAGAAACAATATCCGAACTACTTTTTCGAAAACTTCGATAATTTTGCAAGTCAGCTCTGTTGTCAGTGAAAGTAAAAGTATTCAACCCATTTATGTATATATATCTTCAATGGAGAGTTGAGCTTTTTCTTAACCCTTTTATATCTGTTTATTTCCCGATTAGTCAGATTCAATTCGATTCTTGTACCGTCTGGTTTATTGGGTATGGTAATTTGACCCAAGCGGAGCATCGGAAATTGGACCACTTCATTTTATATTATTTCCGATTCAACACAACTCGGGGGCAAACATCCCAATTAAACGTAAATGATTCTTTACGCTTTAATGAATGAGACAAATGATATAAAAATGGTCGGTAATTGTTTCTTGTCTAAATAACGAGATCTTCCAAAGTACTTCTTTGCTTGGGCCACACTGCGTTTTTTCCCTCTTTTATCGAACATAAAAGTATTTAGGCATAATATTAAATTGTTGCTGGGATCGGAGCAGTCTTCTTCTGTCACCAGCCAGAGCCAGAGGTCGGTCTCCTCCTGCCCGTCCGTCCGTCGGTTAGTTTTGGAAGATGGTTGGATTTCTAGATTAGATTAGGGGAAATGGCTCTAGTTAAGAGTTTTGGTTTAGTTTTTAACATTCTCATCGAGATAAGGTTTTGACGGGGCCGAAAGATTAGAGAACGTTCTTTGAAGAAGAATTTAGAAAAATATAAAACTTAAGCTATTTTTTGATAAGACAAAAGACGGATGGAATTAACGATCCAATGTATTAATCTACATCGGATTTTACAGGTTAAAGGGAAAAACAACTTTTCATACTTTTTTCTCTCTCTCTTTCCAAATGTCTATTCATAATTGTATTACGTAAGTAAGTAAAATGTATTTTTAACTATACACCTTAAATACTTTATGGCCACTTCTTAATCAGATGAATTGTAGTAAAAAACCCTTTCTGACTGATATGCAAAGGATATTAAATGGAGCAAACACAATAATATTTTTATATCATACTTTATTGCCACATTGAATGGGCTCTTTTAAAGACCTACAAAAGATAAGCAAAAAACAGGTTTTGCCAATGAAAAAACATTTAAAATGCGAATAGGTTGATGATCGCATCAGATATTCAATTTCCTCTTTGGAGCCTTTTCAGACTTTCTGATGATATGTAGTTTACGGTAAGTAGCCAGTAAGTACGTTCACCATGCCAGGGATCCAATAAGCGGAATGCTTTTCCTTTTTTATTATTGCCGAGAGGGCAACTTAGGACGTTATGCTGGTGGTGATGCGGTGATGAATAAGAGTCTGACAATGAGTGAAGACTCCTTCCAAAATTAACAAAGATAAGGGAAGCCGTAACCTTAAACGATAAAAGCTAAACAAAAAATCCATACAAGCTTTAGTGCTAATAGTCAAGCGTCATGAGCTGATCAAGACTTTTGATGAAAATGAAACATCCTGATTGAAGATTTGTTAATAGTAATAAAAAGGATAAAGGTATTTTCCTTTGTAGTTTGAGGGAGAAAAAATAGCATAAAATGTGAGTTTATAATGGGCTGAAATTATTATTATTATTTCTTTTTAAAATACTATTTACAAAAGGGGCTTGCTGATATGCAATTAAAATTGAGGGAAACAATGTGCCTATATATAGCTTTTATGGCTATTTTTATGTTGCAACTTTCCTCAATAATGGTTGGAGAGGAGCAGCTCCTTCCTTTTTTTCTGCCCTGAACTATTTTATTTCATAGCTCCACCACCGCTCACTTGGAGAATATGCCACACTGACTGCAACAGGAACTCATAGAAAGAACTTTACCGGTGATTCATTTTTTGCTACGTATAAACAGCACCTACACCAACATTCATGTGGTTTGTATGGGCAGTTTTTTCCCCATTGATTGTGATTTTATACAGCCATCAAAAACCGGCCAGTTTGTTTTCTTCAATTAAAATTTCAGAGTGAGTGATCAAATGACTTATGCAGGCTATAAACATTTTTCTCCTCTTGTCTATAAAATATTAATGGGAATCCTATTTCTAGACTTGAAAAACAAAACAGGAAAATAAGTTATCATCTTATCATTTTTTCCGTAACCCTCCCTTGAAAACCCATAATAAACAAAATGCTACATACTTTCAAATATTTCCATGCTGTGCATTTTGTTGCCTTTACGTGCATTTAATTTTAATCACTTTTTTCGCGTTTGCTAAATATTTTTTTCTCCCCCTCTAGAAAAATCAGTTTCTCCTTTTGCAATATTTTTATTCGAAATGCTAGACTTGAAAAAATACCGTTTAAAAACTGCAAAAAGTTAAATAATAAGATGTTTTTAAACGAACACTACATTTCTTAGATGATATAATATAATGATTATTTTTACAAGTGTATTTCTTACCTTCAGACTACATCCATCCTCTTGAAAACAATAAAAAAATATACTGTTTGCATTGTATGATCATTGTTATTACCTTATTCTTTCTCTTTAAAAAAACTTGCATTTTACACGCAAGCAAGCAAGCATGTATCATTTATTGATGGTATTCAAGTGCAATAGTGCAATAGCTTCAATAAGCACAATAGAGTACAGAAATTACAATAATGTCTGTCTGAAAGAAGAAAAAAACGCTCTGTAATATAAGAAGAGGCTCAGGCCAGGTCTTATATATAGCCCACCAGTTAGTTTTATAACTTTAGGTCTATAAAAAGGCATATAAAGAGGGAAATAGAAACATGTTTTATTATAAATAAAAGCGAGCAAAAAAACCGGAATATTTTTTTTATCAATCTTCCATAATTTTTCATCAAACTTTTCCCAACAATCTAAAGTACATAGAGAGAAAGAATCCATTTATAACGTATTACCATATCGTATCATATAATATTTCGGTTGGCTGAATTTAAACGATTGAATCATTTGGTGAGGAAAGAATGAGCTATGAATGTGAGACTTATGATGAGCGGAAATTGCACATTTCCTCCATTAAAGAGTTGAAAAAATTAATTGCGATTAAGATGCGAAAAATTACTTGAATCGCCACTCACTACACACTGTAAAATGCTGTAGAGCCTCGGAGGATCTTGAGCCATCAGCCTGTAAGCGAAAGAACAGCAACAATCGTGTAGTACAAGAGAAATGAGCAACAGCAATAATTCCTCCTATGCTCACTTGTTTCTAAAAAGAGAAGGAGAGATAAACGGAGATAAAAAATATCATATCATTATCATACCTACTTGTATTGCGCTCAACCTTTACATTTCACTAATAATTTTTTAGATTAATTCACTCCTAGTAAGCATTTTGATATATATAGTGGATATAGCTTGACTAGACTAGGTTTGTTTAATTTGTCTGTATTTGGATGAACATGTTTGGCTTTGCAATATTTTATACGGTTTTCAAAGCACAAGTCTCCTCCGTATCCGTATCAGTTTAATTTGGGGGTCGGATTTATATGGATAAAAAGGCTAGGCGGTATCACAGAGGCTTAGTGGTGGGTGTTTGGAACATAAAGCAAACGTTACTTTTCTTTTATTTTTAGCCAAGTTTGTTTTCTAACATAACGAGTATCATTTTAATTTTACATCTTTCGATAAATCCATCTGTGTTATGTTCTAAACTTGAGATAAATAATGTGATTCAAATAGGAGGATGAATGGTTGAAGATTTTCCCCTGGAAAGTTATTTACATGAAAGAGGGCTTATTAGGATAGAACTCCGGCATCTAATAAGAAGAGTGCTCCCTGGCCTAGGCCTCTACAAAGTTATTATCATTTTTATTGTTACACAGCAGCTTCTGCAACTGAAACACTGTAGATTAGGATGTGCGATAAGAAAGCCAAATGAATATAGTGCAGTGTGATGATGATATACACAACTGCATAACGAAGAAGAAAAAAAGCACAAAACTTGTTGGCTGCTCATTTTACAATAGCTCTTGCTCCTTAAAGATAGGTAAACACCTGGGAAAGTAATAGTTTACTAAAAATGTATGACGATTATTAGTTCGACACACACAGAGCTTAGTGCATATTACTCGTAAAAGTAAGATTTCCGCCGTATATCTCCCCTCAAAAGGTTTCCATTTCTATGTAGTGGATAATGTTTTTGGGTAATTATATAATATGCGAATACGAATTGTGAATTTTTTTTTCAGAGAGAAGAATTTGTTTAGATAATTCATGGCAAATCACCATTTCCCTTTGTTTTATTCACTACCGCCATTTAATGTAGTTTAGCTGAACAAGGAAAAATTTCGATATTTGGAATTTTTTAACGCATTCAGCAAAACCGTTTGTTCCGCATCTAATGAACTGTAACTGACATCAAATAGTAAATATTTTAATTTATGTGAATTACCTTGCTATTGCGAATTGGGATTCATCCATGTCTCACGTTGCCCCTACTATATATACCATAACTATTTATACCAATGATTGCTCATTCGATCCATTTACGGTTTACATAAACGTTTTCCGAGCAGCCCTATTTTTAAGCTCGTTTTGAGTAGGAAGTAAAACTTAATAATTGATTCGTATGGAGATTATTCGATAAATACTTTTTGGCTTAGGTTCCGGCATTTATCACCTGCTATTCATGTGCGCTTCCAAAAAACAGTTCCAGTAAACTCATGCTGATTTATAAATAAATATGCAAGTTTAGTTCATGGTGTTAATTCGCCGTGAATATCATCTCATCTGTTTAGCCTGTTCAGAACATTTGATTTTACGATGCTGGTTTTAATAATGAGTACATAATGATTCGCTCTGTTGATTATCATATGAATTAATCGATATAAGAGATAACATAACACAAATACAAAATCAAAATAAATGATATATATAACTCCTAACAAATAAACTGCGGCAGTTCTGTGGATTTCATCAAAGTTGCACTTTTGTCCTTTAAAATAGCCATACAAACTACACAAAGTTACATTTGCTTTTCTTCAAAAATTATTAAGTTCTAAGTACACAGCTCGTCAGTGATCTATAGATATGCTCATTTTTAAAATATGTAGAAAGTAATCATGTTCCTCAAATAAAAAGTAATTATCCAGGATTCACAATGTTATTTAACTGATTGAGAGGTAAATGGCAGCTTGACTGTAAAAGCTACAAAAAAACGATGCACTTTACTATACGTGTCTGGAACACAAGCAAGAATCACTTTCCTCCCCTTTTTATGTATTTGTAAAAATAACTAGTTTTTTGCACTAAAACGTTTTGAGTGTTTTAATTCCAGTGCTTCAAGAGAAAAAGTAGATTGTGAGACGTGCATTGTAATAAATGGCAATTATAGTATTGCTAAATTTCAAGATGAGTATAGATAGATAAGCCATTTGAGACTCGCATTTTTTCGCTGGAGTTTATGATAACATCCAAATGGAAGCAGTTTATCGAGAAAAATTACTTTTACCAACTTACGTCAATGCAGAATGCACTATAAATTTTTTAAATAGTAAAAAAAATGTAATTTTCCTCTTGGAGTAATAAAATACTGCGCTATGCATTTACCCTTGCCGGTTAAGGAGAGGAAAAAGCAGCAGCCAGTTAATGGAGCTAAAGATCTCGATAAGGATATGTATTTGATGATCACGGGGATGCGATGATGATGACTGCTCAGCCAGATTTTTGGCACAAGTTCACACGATACTTTTTTCCTTAATTTCGAAGAATAAATTTTTTATAACAAAGTGTTAAACAAGGTAAAGTGTGATTGTGATATGCATTAATAATTCAATATGTACCTATAGGATTTTAAATTAGCTTTTTTCTCTCGAATCCACCCATTTCATCATCCCTGCAGGATTTGTGCATTTTATCTAGTTTTTTTTTCACACAGTTTTGCTCTCTATCGGGAAGTCTCTTAAAAGGCTGCATTTATGTTACGAGTTGGGTTCTTGATTGTCTCCTGGTTTTTCTCGGTACTTCCATTCGTATTTTTCTAGTTAAGCTTTTTAATATCAATTTAGGAAATCAGAGCAGCTCATAATACCCAAGCTGAGAGTGAGATGTCTGGTTCATTATGGTTGCATAAAATTGGTTAGTTAGGGGGCTGGCTTTGGATGTGGCAGCCAGTCCATTTAAAACTTCTAAAATCCTCTGTATTTTTCTCACCGTAATAATCAAATAATCACAGATAAGGAAACGTATTAAAATCATCATCTTCCTCCGCTTCCATTGTTTTTCAAGTCAATAATACGTTCGTTTTAAGCCAGTTTGACTTTTGTTGGTGTAAAAGTGTGTTTAATATGGATGGATAGTGTAACAGAAGCGGAGGCAGTTTTGATATATAAAGCAAAGGTGAAAAAATATTGAAAAGAGATGAAGATAAACTGACTAATACTCTTTCACTCGATTCCAAACAGAAAAGTTTAATCCTGCTTTGACTACGGAACATAAATATTTACTTAAGAAAACAAACTCTTTGACAGGTATTACGAAAAACAAAGTTGTTTCCAGTTGAAGCTAAGCAGAAACTAGAGTAGATGAGCGTACCTGTG
Organism: Lepidocyrtus violaceus; assembly: GCA_034696905.1. NCBI lineage: Eukaryota > Metazoa > Arthropoda > Collembola > Entomobryomorpha > Entomobryidae > Lepidocyrtus > Lepidocyrtus violaceus. Next base: position 17,213 of record JAQGAI010000116.1, on the reverse strand, counting down.
AGAAGGCTGTGCAGTTATAATGGATGGATAATGTGATATGATTGGTATACGGCATGGCTATATACACGTACTTATAATTTAATGGTTGAGCAACATCTGAAACATATTTTATGCTTTATATTGACTCGACTGACGAATAAAATCATAATAAGGATAAAAAACAAAATGATAGAATTGATTGTTTATCATCGGAAGCATATAAAACTTGACTTGGATTAGGTTCTAAGTAGATGATAATAATCCTCTCATCTTGTTTTCTTCCTTTCATTGGGTTCTCTCCTCTCTTCCCTCTTTTGGAAGAAGTTGCTCCTGTCTCCATTCTAACCAGCTATTGATAATTTAATGGATCATTGTTCAAGGGTTATCAAGATGAAACCATTTTTTTAAAGAAGGGAAATAATTTGATAGTTTGCAGTAGTCATATAGGAAAGGGATGATGATGTGATGGTGCCGGATGGAACCCTGGCCGTTTAATTCTCTTAATATCCTCATTAGCTTAATACGTGCCTGTAAGTTTGTTTTAGAATAGACCATTCATCATCTTGGAAATTTTTTCCTCCAATGCAATGCTGATCTTGGTACGTGTATGAAATACGTTCATGAGTGCAGGCAGAGACACATAAAAAATCGCATCAGCTAAGTAGATTTATTACAACCATACGTGTGTCTATATAAATAACTCCTGTATATGGACATGGACTGAATATGAACAAGTCAAAGAGTCGGGTTTTCTTTAGGGTTTGCGCTGGCTCATCTTTTATTTCTGAAATCACTTATTTCTTATCACCTAACTTGGCCTATTATACAATATTATATGATAATGATAACTGAGGGCAGTTTTCTATGAATCTACAGATGGAGATGAAAAGAACTGAAAGCAAATAAATCATTACTTTTATTACTTCCCGATTTCCATTTATCTCCGATCTTTCTTGAATCCGGATAAAGATACGGAGAATGCACAAGCTTGTAGGAAAAAGGGTGATACGCTGGGTTGGGTAGGTAAATATATATCAAGTGTATATGGATGTGAAATGCTTATCGATCCTCGTTTTTCGTCTATTAAATAGGTATTTAAAAACAATACATTATTTGTGTAAATATGAGCTGGCACCGTTGTCTTATCCTATCAGGCTTATCACTTGAGTTAGCTCAGTTCAGAGGATTTTATACGGTAAATGTGCCCATTAAAGGTTGAGACCGACAGGTGACGACGTACTACTGTGCATGCTTCCCACATTTATTAGCACTTACGATTTCAACCAGACCAAGGAAAAGGGAGGAATGCATATCCTTGGTTAATCGTAAGTCGAGAGACAAGCTTAGGAATATATGAAATCCTTGTTTCCTATCTATAACGAGAAGTTTAATCACAAATCAGATTGTTTAGAAGTATTTGTTTAAAACGATCAGCAAGACCATGATACTCAAATCGTAATTGCCCTTTTTCTCCTTCATTAATACCAAATTGTCAATTAACTATATAAACTGCAGAACATAAAGGTAAGTGACAAGCACTATTACAATAATATTATACGACAAATATACTATATCAAAAACCAATGCAGGCAGATTTGCAACATGATATGAAACAGCATGAGAACGTCCATGCAAAGTTTCAGACGCTAACAAATATTTCAACTGAACGTTTATCTGCTTGGTATCATCCTAACCCTAATTAAAAATGGAGACACGAACCAGCTCAGCTAACTAGCTGATAAAAGCATACTATCAAAATTTATATTAAAAAAAACGTAATAAAATCAAATCTTTTCAGCTTTTTATATTAAATGTTTTATAGTGTCATTTATTGTATCTTCACATATCGTAAAATTGTAAGTTAATGGCTAAAGGAAATGGACCTTTTATCCCTATTAGATGAGAAAGAAGTAAGTTTTATTGGGCGGATGGCTAGATTATGTTGTGGACATTACATAATAATAACAACAGCAACAATACGACAAATAGTAGACGAGTAATAGCGTATTTCAAGTGGTTTCTGCTATTTATCCTGTTCAAATAAATAAACACGTTCGACTTATGTACGCAATAAACAGCCTAATTGACAAAACGAGTCACCATTCACCATCCAACCCAAATGATCCTCTATTGCGCTTTGCGCTACAATCTCTATAAAAAGTTTGGTCGTTATTAGGGGAAGTGATGCCAGCTAGAAGAGGTGGCTAGTGGCTTCCATGCATTTTATTCGAGAGAAAAATCAACTTTCATTCTCCTTTCATTTCCTCAAAATAATAAAGATAACATTTGGAATTGAATACTTGTGGTAGGTTTATGCGGATTACGTATCCACTACCGACTTTGAGTTGCTCTTTTTTGGTAAATATCAGTCGGACCCTAGTAATAGTATAAAATCTTTGGTCGGACCGGAGTGAAATCCAAAAAGTTCTGTAAAGTAAGGATACAACTTCTCCTAATCGTAAAACACTTTAGGGCCACTTGCAAGCTATTATATCCACTCCACTTTTGCTGTTGGTAAGCATCCCTCGTTTACTTCTGAATACAAAGTTATTATTATTATACAAGACTTGCTGACTGATTATATTTTCTGTAAAGCGGCATCCTCTGACTCTGACCCTTTTGCTGACCAAACTGTTTAATTCAGAGAAATCCCTTTTTTGTTCCGTGAAAAAAGTTTACTGTAAAGGAAACAAATTGTAGTAGTGAAATGAAAGGGATACTCGACGTGATGTCCCAATGAACCCACAATGGAAAGGGCAGACGACCATGCGTGCACTATGAATATGAATGAGTCGTTGATGCGTACTGTGCGAATGTACTTTACATGAGATTTTATTCTTGGGTCTCCAGACGTGGAAGTAGAAACTTGGAAAAGTTTACATGATTTGCGATCAAATGCCGGAATAGTGTCTTGTTTCGCTTGTACACAAACGTTTTTGGAAGGTTGGCGGGGTCAATTTATGACCACACTTTTAGTAATTGTTTGAACTATGTTGCATTTCTTTTAAATAATGAATGAAGTACCAAAGTGCTGAAATGAGTAAATTTTACACTGCACTGCCATATTTAATTATGAGACGTCTTTGGAGTTACAATACCAATGTTAAGAACTCTGCTAAATAACTTTCTCGGGTTTTAAAACATCGATATCGATGTCTAGAATGATGTGAAATGGGAACTATTACTTGTCTCGTATGAGCGTTTTTTAAAAGGGATCAGAAAATACTTATTTACTTGAACATAAATTGACACGCTCGTCCGCTACAAATCCATGTAATGATAATCAAATCACAGACACAAGTAAGTGGTGTAAAACGAGTATTGACTACGTAATGAAATTGTACACTTCAGGGAACCTTCGGCAGTCTTCACGATTTCCAATGACCACCACCAGCTCTTTACTTTACATCTTTGAAGGAAAAACTTGTTCCCAGTATGAATACTTTCATCCCAGACCGATATACAATTTACAATAAAAATTAGTCGAGGCTGAGCGATAAAGTGATGCATTTAATATGTAACTAACCTCGAATTACAAAAAAGTATCAATTTCGGTGTCCAGCCTGGCTCACCATTCCTAAATAACTTTTGATGAGTGACTGGCGGTGGGAACCTGTAGCCCACGTTGGTTCCCTTACGGATTCATTCTCCCTTCTCCAACTACAGCTTCTTCCTCCTGGAGCCAGCTCACCAGAACCGTCTTGAAAAGTAGCCAGAAAGGTATGGCCCACTACAATTATGCTCTCTCAGAATGATACATATTTGGTTTTTTTATACATTTTAAAAATATTACTTACCTCAAAAAATATTTCTTGAAACCACACCACAGCATCGCCATAGTCTACACCGAGACCAGGTTTTTTTTTATAGAGAAACTACATAATTTACTCATATTAAAAAAATGTGAAAGATATGTTCATAGTCTCACAGAGAATAAGACAAAGAATAGGGTTTAATTTATTTTTAAAAGCAGCTTACTCTTTTTTTCCTCCGATGAGAGATCAAGTATTTTCGTGCCCTCCTCACCTGTCAGACTTCATTAGTGGGCCAATGAATTACGAACCCTAATACGCATTTGACCACAGGAAAAAGCTGGTATTTATTCTCTTAACTGTAGTGTAAATATTCTGACGTAATGAACGCAATCTTCTGAGGTAAATCCAGGGGGAAAGGTTTAATTTGAAAGCATACTCGACTAATCTATGCATAATATGACGTTTAACAACTACCTACACGTTGGCATTCTTGCTCAACCATATCATAAAAGAATTTTGTAAAGAGGGAGACTGACACGTTCACTGTCTTCCCCTTTTCTCATACGAGTCTAGAAACTGTCTAATTACTTGCAACATTCTAAAATAATAACAACTTAATAGTGAAGGCTCAAGTCATTTCACAATCACTAATGAATCTAACGTCAACCTTCCTGGAACGCTGCATTAAAATCATCCATAGCGTCAGTCAGGATGATGTGGGACTCGTCCTCGATGTGCATTAGCTCATGCGAAGCCATACAAACAACATCCTCATATTACATTACATATAATATTATAGCTCATGAGCTAAATTGTAATAATAGAATAGGAAAAAGAAAGAATAATGCTTGTGGTATGTAGCTCCACAAAACATTTTAGTCTAATGAATCTACTAATTTTACTTAAACAATGGTAAATGGGCTGGTAATCGGAGTAAAATAACAAATAAACGTGAGGAGATTCACACACGGAGCAAGCAAGACATGACTGATGCTGAGTTGAAGTTGAAACGGCGCTTGAGTTAATTTGATACACTTGAAAGGAAAATTAACAGTAAGACGAAACAGGAGAGACGCTGAAAACGTATAGAGCCACAGGTTTGAAGAAAAAAGAATTAAGAAGGACAAGAAAATTACAAAGGAAACTGAGAGTTTACTAATGATTTTTCTTGTCAAAGTAAAAAAAAAAGAGAGAAAAAAACCTTTAGCCTTTTTCTTATTAAAATATCAACAGTATCAGGTAGGAAAAGCGTAAAAGTTAGGGAAATAAAAAAAAATGCATAAACTGCTATGAAAATCGTGTCCTCCTTGGGAAATTAGGAGGATGCTGCTCCGTGGTTAGGGGAATTATTCTTGTACTCATGTTTGCTGTTAACAATGACATTAGATAGAATTTCTTTATAAGCTTGTTTTTTTTTCGTTGAATTTCAGTAAAAATGTCATCTAGCGGTTAGTGACATTAGAAGAAAAAATCGTGGGTGGATGCGATGCTAAATGACTTCACAATTACCTCTAGACTCGTCCCGTTCAATCAAACTTAAGCCTTGAATAGAGCTATAATGGTGGAGGGTAAAATATAGTGTAATTTCATCCTCTTATCCGTCATGATTGAAGTCTTTAAGCTTAAATACCCAAGGAAGTATAAATTCTGTTCTCTATTTAGGTTTTCCTTCTTTGAGAATGTGGCTGCTGTTTATCCTTGTCTTTGTTACAGTTGACTCATGGCACGGTTGAAAGAAAATGAATTTATATCTCCTGCGCATTACTTTATAGCAATCTTCCATGCAGTCAATTGCTAATTGCAATTAGCACATTATCAAGGTTGAGTTAAATAGTTTCCATAATTCAAACCAGAAAATCCCGAAATGGAATCTAAACTTTTTGATATAAATAATAAGCGCTTGCGTAATTTAAAAAATTAAATAAAAACGGAGCAGTTTGCTACATTTCTATTCTATAAAGTAAATGCCAAATTTCTATTATCAAAGACGCATAGGTACATCCACAAAGTACAAATAAGTGAATTAAGACTGAAACTTGAACGGATTTTGGGCATTGTAATGATAGAGCTGGGAGAACGCTCTGTTGTCGGCGTATAAAATGTATTTCCGGCCAAAATTAGCATCATGTAGCATCATCATCCTCATGTTTTGTATAGAATAGGGAAGAGACTCCTTTTTCTTATATTTTTCATCTATTATCTTCCCATTATCAGGACTGAGCATGATACGACTGTTTATTTAGGGGAGAGAAGAGGGAGTCATGCATTACACACTCTTTTTTTCACTCTACTTTTCTACCTCATCATGTAACACCCATCCATTTCCATACCCATTATCAAAGGTGAACAGGTAGTAGAAAATAGAGAGAGAACAAAACTGACACTGTCAGGAACACCCCCTCAATCTTTGATTCATTTTTATCATCGTCATCATCAGTAACAGAAATGTTTAGAGTTACAAAACTCCGTTCACACTCTCAATAGCTAAGCAAATCAAGCCCTGTTCCTGTATATATGCCTACTACTCCCAAATAAAATGGGCTGTAGATTCGAGGTGGGAATAATCAGAAATATATTGTGAGTTATAAACTTGTAAAATAATTTGTAGCTTGATTGCCAGTCTACGCCTGCCTTTTACAATTATGGCAACCTCTTCAACCGTTTACAGACATACGAAGCGCGATAAATAAAGTGTCGTTCTTATCAACGTATATATCGGTTACATTTTGTATCTTGTTAACTTCATTTGGCTTCATTTGCTGAAATGCATATTCTATCTACTAGATTAGGTACGAATAAAAGCATCCCACTTTTCCTTTAAGGTACTGAACTGTTACCTTCTGCTATAAACAAATAGTAATGATAGCATTAACCTGATCAAATCAGGCGTCAAGTGGATGTTGACGCCAAACGTGTATCTGTTCGAATCAGGGTACAACTCTTTGTTGTACTGGCCTAGCATGCTCTTCCGATCACACTTCAACAATGACATGTACCATGGTAACATTTCTTTCACATCCAAGTACAACTCTTTGTTGTACTTACTCAACATTCTTTTTACATCAGGGGACAACAATGAGTTGTACTTCGAAAAATCATAACAAAAATATCGTCATGATATGATTGCCAAATTCAATCTTTCACCGAATCATGCATGCTGGTCATTGCTAACGTTGGGCTTGGAAAGTGAATTTAAATAATGGCTGATTCAGGTAAGACAGCAGAATTAGAAATAGGAATTTGCATATTTCTAATTAGATACGATATATTTATGAGATTAATTAATTATGTGCAATAACGTTAAATATGATAGGTTCATCCCAGGATGATGACGCATCCAGTAATTTCAACAGCTCCATTGATGAATTAATTGCCGAAGATGAAGTTGTGGGGATCACGGCCAATGAAGGGGAAAGCGATGATGATGACATCGTTGATGAACTCCAGAGTGAAAGCGAAGATGAAGTGATTCAGGAATTGGACAGTGAATCTGGGAGGGATAGTGAGACTGACTTCGAACAATCAGAACCTGAACCAACACCTGGGGTGACTTGGAACATGCCTTTTCGAGATGATGCAGAGGAGTTTGATTTACTCACCCACCAACCAAACAGCGAACTTGGACTGACCACTTCCTCAACTCCATTTGAAGTGCTTCAAAAGTTCCTGACCCCGGAGATGATTGAAGATATCTGCAAAGAAAGTTTACGCTACGCCGAGCAAAAGGGGAACCACAACTTCACGTCATTCCATAAGGCGGATTTCTGGAAGTTTTTTGCACTTCATCTTGGGATGGGAATTGACAAAAAGCCGAACATCCAAATGTACTGGTCTAAGAAAAATCCGTTCTATACACCATTTTTTGCGGATGTCATGAGCAGAAAACGTTTCCTGACCATCCTGAAGAATTTGCACTTCCAAAATGATGATGAAATACCAGCCAACAACAAAGATCGCTTCATCAAACTGGGGAGCTTCCTGGATAAGCTAGTCAAGAACTTCCAGTGCGCTGTGCATCCAGGTGAATATCTCTGCCTAGACGAGTCAATGGTTCCGTTTAAAGGTCGGCTGTCAATTAAACAGTATAATCCGAAGAAGAGAGCACGGTTTGGGGTTAAACTGTTCATTTTGGTGGACTGCCAAACAAAGATGATTTTAGACATCGTGCCGTACCAGGGAAAGACAACCAAGATGAAGTTTCGTGAACTGATGAGTGAGCTTGGATTTGGAGGAACAACAGTGCTGACCATGTTGGAGCCGTACTTTGGATCAGGTCATAGAGTGATTATAGACAATTGGTTCAACAGTCCCACTCTGGCTAGAATACTCATAGGAAAAAAGACTTACGTGCTTGGAACCGTCCAACGAAACCGTAAAGGTATGCCCAAAGGGAGCCTCATCAAACCCAAATTACCGCGTGGAGGTGTTCAAACTTTCTCAGATGGAGAGATTCTGATCGAAAGGTGGAACGACAGACGGGAAGTTTATCTTCTGAATACCTTTATGGATCATATTATGATCCCAACGGAATCCAGAAACCCTACCAATTCGAGAGAGAAGCCTGGTACAGTCCTTTTGTATAACAGCAAGATGGGAGCAGTGGATGATGCTGACAAAATAATCAAGCCCTACACTCCACTAAGAAAATCCTATAAGTGGTACCGGAAGGTGATCTTTCGGTTAATGGATTTTGCAGTATACAACTCCTACCTTCTGTTCCAGCAACTTCAAGCTACAAAATTACCCTACTTGGATTACTTGCACAAGTTAATTGCAAATATTCTGCAACAATATCCAACTACGGCAGTACCAAGAGGGCGGCCAAGCTGTCAAGTACGAGATGGAGAAAGACTTTCGGGCCCGCATCACCCACAGAAGACAAAGAGATCCCGCTGCTGCTATTGTAGAAAAGTGTATGGTTTGCGTGTAACAACCATGTTCCGATGTATGCAGTGCAAGGCTATGCTGTGCATAGATTCGGGGAAGTCTTGCTTTCACCTTTACCATTCGCAGCCAACGTTGAGAAAGATTCCAGCGGAATATTTAAGGAAGAAAACAGAAAAAGACAAGAATGCCAAGAAAGGGAGGAAGAAAACATCAAGTTCCAGATTGTCCCCAGTCAATGCCATCTCATCAACAGAGTCTTCGTCAAACTTAACAGAAAGGATTAGAAAATCTAAAGAGAATCGAAGCAACATTGGAAGTTCCGCACTACCCTCCAAGAGACGGATTGGAATGAAGAATCTGAATCCAGCATCGAATTCTAGTTCGATTCTTGCATCAAGTTCAACTTCGATTCTAGCAGCAAGTTCCAGTTCGAATTCAGCAGCAAGGTCCAGTTATAGTCTGCCAATATCAAGTGTTGAAAACACACAACCTTCTCAGCCTTGCTTTTTGGAGTTCAGTGAAATGGAATTTGATTAAACTTTTTAATTATATCTAAACTATTTTTAAAACTGTACTTATAAGGCAATTTATCTATTGATTAAATGTTTTTATTCCTATTTTAACTGTTACAAATATATGCTGATTGTATATACAAGTAATTTACGTAAACGACCTAGCAGCATTTAGAATTTATAAGAATATAATAATTTTTAAGATTCATATCATGAGATTTTGTACACTCGGCTTATCTGGTCATAGTTAAACATACATTCAGAGATGAGAGTTGCGTATCATGGGCAGGTTATACGAATGATAGCTATAGGTTTCAAAATTTATAGTCCAAAAATAATAGGATTCGAACAAGATGTCACTCTTCATTTAACTACGCAACATGTTAAATTAAGAATTATATTAATTGACGATGGAAACGGTTATCTTTCGGAATATTTAAAACGGCAACGGTTGGTTATTACTCCAAAAACGAATAACGGAGGAGGTTAACAACGGGTCTTCTCGTAACATCAATTAAGGAGATGTTGACATTGATTGTGAGATTACTGTAAGGTGACTGGTCCTTTTAGTATGATTGCGTGAGGAGTGGATGTATCCCGTAATTAGAAAGGATATATGCAGCACGACAAGTTTGAATTTGAAATGCTAAATAGGTGCAATTACAATTCAGCTAATTTTTATATGCCTACCTAATTAAATATCTGCCATATTAAATGGCAGTTAGTCGTTGTTGGAATGAATGTACAAAGTTAGTTCTTAGAACCAAAGCAGGTGTGTGGTAAAGGCATCCAACAATCATTCAAGGTGATCGGGTGTAATCGTTCCTTTTATGCCCTGCCCATTTTACTCAACGAGAAGGGACAAACGGCAGAAAACCGCAAATCGTATGTTAATCATTAATCACTAAACATTCTGTGCAGAAATGAAATAATTGCATATCTATCTGAAATAGCACTATAATTGTCATCCAACTCATCAAATAGGCTACAAAGGATCATTTTTGTTTGTGTGAATTTTAAATGAGCCATTGATTACTGATTTCATTTCAGCGTATATATAAACAGGAATAGGTAAATAGTTTAGGTATGTTTGCCATGAACTGCAATGAATGCATGTAAGCATTATCAACAGAGATTAATTAAAGAATGAAAATATGTAATTGGACTGAAAGAATGAAACAGAATATTCATAGATCAATCAGTGGTAATTAGCTATAACCTCTTTCAAGCCTGGCATTCATTTAGTCATACAAAGTTTTGTATTTGTGATGGTGGTGATGATAATCTATGGGTAAAAATGGGTAACCCATCAGGGAAATATTAAACAAAATATATTTTAAATTAACTTGCTCAGTGTTTCTGCAGACATAATGAACATAACTTAAGATATTTTGGACGATCCATCCACGCCTCTCGGCTGCTGGTGGCATCAAATGTTGTAGAGGCGATGGATGCTGATGTGATGTTAGTTTGTTAACAAGTTTCATCCCTTTGAATATTCCTTGACTGCCCCATTCTGTTTATGAAATCCTTTTTGATAATCAAAAAAATCAGCATTTGTTTTAGAAATGAAATGAGGCTATTTAACCAGTTTAGGGTAAGTGAAGCTGTCGTGCTTGTTAAAGGCTTGAATTACCCTTGTACGTATCAAATGATTATCATATCATTTTATTTCTCCTGTAATCAATCGAAAAAATTTACCTATTTAAATATGTATACTTACTTACCTATTGATATGTGAAGGCTGTCATGGACTGGGTCTTGTTTGTTAGTAAAACTTTTTGTTTCAGGCCTTTTTTCTTTCAGTCCATACAAATTTTATTTCAGCATCGGAGGATCCTTCGTTTTTCACCGTTAATTGGTTGTGGCCAACAGGTGAGCTGATCTGTTGACTTTTCTAGTGCTAATGCTAAACAGGAAAAAAATATATCCTAATATGTTGCAAGCAAATAGCCCCAAGCCGACTTGTATTATGATGATATGCATGATGATCATTACGATAGCCTGTATTATTGGGCATGATCACCCTTCATGATTTGATGATAATATTATACTCATTTTCCCCAATATTTTATACAACACTTGTCAAAACCTTCGTGGGGTAAGTTCAGACTGGGAACAAAAGCTTATACTCGTATTATGCCAAGTAAAATGTTGACTCTTTAAATTAAGTTTTGTTCCAACCCCTACCAAAGAAAAAAAACCTCGGAGGAACTAGGCATCTTCCTCTTTTTACCTTCTCTTTCTCCTATTATTTATGTTGATTTAAGTATACAAATACAACAGCATTTTATCTCGGAAAAATTAGAAAACATCTAAACCTAAACCTTTAAAAAATGCAACAAGGAGGGCAGCAAGCAAATGAATTATTTAAGACGAGCAAATTTTCTATTTAACTTTTTTTCTTGTTTTTTCCTAATATATTTACATTATTATAATCTCGTGTTTATGTGCTCTTGTTTTCTTCCCTCTTTTCATATCAACTTGATGATCATGATCATCCCCTATTTTTTCTGAGGGTTTGCACATAAAAAAAACGTACAGTGTTTGTTAATATATCTCTCTCTATAATATCCTCCATCCCCGAACTTATTACTTTTCACTCCAATCTTGAAGCCATGCATCATGGTCTGTTTTTATCAACTGTCAAAATCAACAACAGCCAGTAAGTAGTTGGAAAGTAGACTATAAAGGGAAAAGAACAGAAGCCGGTGATGGTGCTGCTGGTGGATTCTCAACAGCACATCATCATCATCAATTCTCCCTTGGTTAATCATCAAAAGGATCAGCACCAACCGCACTAAAAACTAAGTTAACATAAAACCAGCAAAACTCAACCTTTTTGCTATATACATTTCATACTTCACCATTATTATTACGTAAGCCCATAAGCACAGGTGAATATGAGCAGAGCACATCACCAAGCTTTTCATATACGTAGGTAAATATGCGTGGAGATAAAAGTATAAGCATATCCATAATAGATTGGCATTATTAGCACTTCTCGTCTTTCATTCCATCCATCCTTCGTCTCTCACTCTCATCATCAGACTTTGTTGAGTTGTTAGGCATATCATCCTCATCATCATCGTAATTTTTTTCCCTCTCACAGACCAATAAAAAATAACTTATAAAAAGAGATATTATGCACACAACTGTCTTAAAAAACACACAAAAAGGTCAAAGTAGTTTAGCAGCTAATTTATATTGCCACTGCACTGTAAAAAAAACTACACAACTTTTTTTTTCTCGGTCTTGCGCTCCTCTCTCCTCAAGCTCCGCTCGGCACTGCTCTATTCCGTATTTTTTCTTGTTCTGGCTAAAGTGGTCGGTCTGTAGTGGTAATGAGTGAACTGTTTAACTAGCTTGTTATTTTCTTTGAGTGGAAAAAATTGTTTGCACAGATATTCCTTATATAAGACTCACTCAGCTCTATAGATGAGTATATACCTTTTCCCATATAAAAAAAAACGTTTTTTACACTGCAGCAAAATGTTAATGTTCTATCAGTATGTCTACCTCATTGTGAGTCACATAATAGTTGTGAGGTGTAGATATGTTATGCATAATTAGATGAGTGTAACTAAAAGTTTTTTTCCTGGCAAATCGTAATAATGTTCTTTCTATCTCCTACCTACCCTACTCTGGCTGCTTTACGGAATAAAATGATTACGGTGGGTAATGGTACATCTGCTCAAAAACATTCTTGAGCGGAGCTTCTTCGTTTTTTTTTGCAGTTTTTGATTATGATATCTTGAACAACTATCGCTTAAATAATTCGTAAGATTCATGTATCGGGAAGCTATAAGAGAAAGATACCGATGAAAAAAATGCGAATAAAAGCAATCATGTTTTTTAGACTAAACATGCCATTTTTTTCCCTTCTCTGGATCAAATCACATAATAAATTGCACAATAGCAATAATGAAATCTACAAAATGATAAGAAGATTTTTTTCTCGAGTCGAGGGTGAAGATAAATGGTCTAGTTCAATGAGTAATCTCAGGATTTTTGGTAGCATTAGATATTTAACAGTATCTTAAGTAATAAGTCTATAAATTAGAATATTTTAGAAGGTAATTTATTGCGGTAAAAGATTTTGCCAAAAAATGTTCCAGACCAGCTGCATTAGCTGCAACAACCACAGATATGGGTTGGTTTGATCAGTGATGATGGGGATGGATGTGCACTATCATCATCACCCTGAAAATTCTTATCAGATTTTTTTGAAGAGGAAATCAAAGACTGAACAAGAAAACGTAACAGTTGCGCTTCACAGATAAGGAGAGATCATGAACTTGAATTTGCATTTTTATAAAAAATTAATTTATTTGATATGGGAATTCACTCCGGAACATTTGCAACCAATTAAAAATCCATTAAAAATCTTCTAATTTTCTTATGTATTTGACAGAAAACTGGGGTTATGTAAGGAATTCACTTGCAGTGACAAAAAATTGTCCATCCTTTATTTAAAAATTTGAAAACTATGATTGGAAAAAATACGTTTCGTTTTGGCGATACGGAATTTCAAAACATATGCCCCCTTTACGTTTCAGCAAATCGCACTGATAAATAACGCAACTTAACACCATGAGATTTCATTGATTGTACAGTACACTTTGCATCACTTTTCTTTAATTTATGATCTTTAATAAAAATGAAGTTGGGGAAGCCAATATGCTTATAAATAAATTAATATTTTCACACTAGGTCAATTGATCTTAAAATAAAATTGCGTTAAACTACATAGTTATAAATACATATACAGTGTTTGAGTAAAAAAATCAATTCTGTTCCGTACGATAGCATCGGCTTATTATGTTGGTACTGTCATGTAGCAAGTATGCAATTTTCGATTCTGATACAATCAAAGATTTATTAATATTAGCTTTAGTTTATGATAAGCGTAGATATGTATGTTTGTAAAAAAAATAACATTTTCCTGTTACATTTTAGGTAAACAGTTTATGTATAATAATTTCTTCCTAATTTTTTTATTTAACGCAGATGCGAGCAAACATGAACACTCATATAATTATCATTAGCAAACAGCAATGAACTAATTTTTTACATCTTCATCTTAAACTAAATGTTTTCCTCTTAAAAAACCAAACCGATTCTATATTTTTACAGAGCAAAAAGTACGAACGCCGATTGAATCGTTAATTATATGAGTAATACTTTTGTTATCACTGCGTCCATCCGACATAGCACCTTAGTTTAGCTGCTAGTTAAGTTTAGCTCATTAGGGAGTAAAGTTGCACGGATAAACCGCATTAAATGGTAACATACAATTATTTGAATGATTTTGCTTTATGGTCAGCTCATCTCATAATTTAAAAAAAAAACATTTTTACAGAATCTATGTCAATTAAATGGGAAAACGTACTTGTGAAAAACCATTCCCAATTATTGTTATCATAATCAGGGAAAATTAAAAACAATTTTCGAAAAAATTAACGCTTTGCTTCCCAGCCTATTTAGGTTTCGTCAGGCATAATGAAGATGAGTTATTTTAATTTTTTTTTAAAACTAGCATACCTAAACATATGGTTTAGTTAATTTGCTAATTTTTTGGCGAAACATCTTGAAAGATTTTGTTAGTTAGGATTGCTGCGGTTAAAGCTATGACTTGGCAGTTAGTTTAATAATTACAATGAAAACTGAAACAAATGAATTTTTCGTGAATCATTTATATAGTGTTGAATTGCTGATGCCCATCTTTCATCATTGGTTTGACTAGGGGAATGCTAGCCTGGTTTCACGTTACCTAATTAGCAGAAATACTGGGGTTTTGGCAAATTTTTGGCTCGTGTAGTACGAATTTCAAATGGAATGTAAGATGTTGTTGGTTTTGTTGATTTTTTTAAAAATGGGAACTGCACCTATATAGCTGGCTGAGCCTAATTTCATAAATGCTAGAAAATGCGTAAAAGCAGAAGAGCCCAAGCAGTTTGAAATTTGATATGCTTATGTGTAGGAAAAATTAGTCAAAATGATATTATTATCATATTATCATGTTAATAATGTAAATCAACTGGGGTAAAAGTAAATACGGCCAACACAATAGGGCAAATAAAAACGGACATTTACATTTGAAAGGGAAAATGATGATAATGTGCTCGTATAAATCTCAAGCAGGAGGCTGGCATTTTGTTACCCTTGATTTTTATGAGCATGGGATTTGAGGATGGTTGAACTTGAATATGATCAAACCAATATTAAAAAGTGAGACTGAGCTGACTGAAGTTCCTTTTTTATCATATATTTATCGTTATTAAACTGCGAGACACAGACATAAGTAGGAGGGGTACATGGAAAATTTGAAGAATAAATAGAAAGATACGGAAAGTTAAGTAGCTTGGGAGAGTTGGCTGGACATGGAAATTTGTTTGTTACAGCTACTCAAGCTACTAACCACTTAGCCGTCAATTGCAGTGAGCAAATGACTGAACTACTTTTTCCTTCTGTGGTAACTTATTATTATTACACTCTTTTATAGTGACTCAGTCAGTGAGTGAGGGAAAGAGGGAAGGGGATATTCCGGTTTTAATTCGTTTCGATTTCAAGCTTTGATTTCTTTCTCATCAACTTTACATTATCATGTAAGTTTTTAATGGGCATAAATAAAGGAAACAGCGAAAAGTAGAGGGGAAAATGTTTTCGTTAATATGGTACGTGAACTTATGTGGATTACGTTGGTTTGGTACACAACATATACCACTCCACTCGATCTAATAAAATGGTAAACTACTTTTAACTGCCATCATCATCAACATCATCAGCAGCAGCAGACTCGACTGGTTTGGGTTTTGGTTGTTGGCTCTACTTTTTATTTCTCCCTTTCATTCTCCGGCTTTTTGGACCTTTATATAATTAACCTCATGTGGATTTTACCACCTGTAACTTTACTTCCAAAGTTTATGTCTTGTGATGACTGCACAGCCTCCTCGAAGGAACAAGTCGAAACAAACGGGTTGATCTCTTAAACATATAAAATGGATGTAATGGGTCTAGATCAAATAGAGCAAAATGTGGTTTACCCACTTGAGTCGTTTTTCTGAAATATTTTACAAACATATTTCTTTCTCTTTTCGAGCCAAGAGCCATAGTCTATATTATACCACAGCAATGTCTTATATTTTCTCACGAATATAAATATATCGATCCCCCGTTAATAAAATATCGTTTAGAACTCCTTTCGTTTTAGATTTCACATTAAAATGTTGCGGTTCTGCAGATCAGGAAAACTATCCTTGCTCAGTTCAAATTCATTCATTTGGGGAAAATCAAGTTTTTTATTTTGAAATACAGGAAGAGAAGAAGAAAAATTATAATCTTTGCAGGGGGAGAAGGGAATGATAAAAACAAAATAATTAAAGTCTGAGTCTAATCCATACAGACTTAATTCATATTGAAGAGCTGTATGCAATGAATAATGATGATAGAAGGATGTGTGCAATGTGCATTGTCTTTAAAAAATGTTTTAATGGAAGCTCTACGCACAGTCAAAGTCTAGCTAAATACCAGATTCATGAGTGAGCTTTCATGAAATAATTAGTATTTTATTTGCCTTTATATAAAAATGAAGAGGATTATGATTATTATTATGATTATTATAATAGGTTACTTGTTTCTAATAAATTCTCGAAAAGATACTCTTTGCAACATGCACGTACTTGATAGTAACAAGTGGCTTGATTAAATGGTGTGTGCGGTACCTATTCATGTTCTTCTGGTTTGCTTCCCTTTTTTGCTTTAATAACTGATTAAAACTGGTGCAAAGCTATTTATTGCTCTCCTACAACAACATCCACCTTCATACAATATATAATTTGTATTTACATATAAAGATGATTACATATATGCTCCCCCTGCTATATGCTTTAAGCAAAGCAAGGTAAATGGTTAAGCGGAAACGTGCATGCAACGATGCATCATTAATCCCACGAATCACGCATTTGGTATCATCCTCATCAGGTGCTATCATCATGCTTGAGAAATCCCAAGTAGGAAAGGTAAGTTAACATTTGTTTGCATTTGATAATGTCTGAATTCATCAGTGAATATAATTATA
>JAQGAI010000115.1:0-27423 GCA_034696905.1 Lepidocyrtus violaceus | reverse complement strand
CATTTGTTCAATGAGGAGAAGTCATCGGTTACTTTTCTTTACGAGTAAAATGGAAAAAAACAACGTCATTTGGTTCATTGGTTGTGGAAATAGAAGGATCTTAGATTGTATGAAAGATTGAAACGTAGAACACCTGCTGCTTCCTTCCTTTTAATCTTTCACGGAGTGAGAGAGAGGGAGGAGAGCAGAGGATGGATGGAGGAAAAAGTGAAATTTCAGTCGTTATTTCTCTTTCAGGGCACAAGTGTATCTGCAAGGGAAAGACAAGTGTTGGGAGTACCCATTTGTACTCTATAACTATAACTATTTTCCTCTCGGCCTAATACTACGTATATGTTCATCGCTCTTATATGCATATAAACTTTCATCATTTCATATAGGACGATGATGATGATTTCGTAAGAAGGAAAATGTAAACCGTTGCTTTATTACGTTACCTCTTACCTGTACCGTAGGTAGACATATGCGTAGATCCATACATCGTCGTATGTCGATCTTTCCTTTCTTTGAAACTTTGTATGTACATTACATTTTACATCATACAGAAATATCCCATTTCACTAATATTATCTGAGTATGGAAAAAATGACAGGAAACCGAAAAAGCAACTTCCTGGAAGTGCTCTGATATTTCCTTCTCCTTAACAAAGAAGATGAAGATTTTTTTCCCAAAAATAATCTCATTTTCAACTTCAACTGAATGAATGGTTTCAATCAACAAAGTCAGTCATTGGATTTTACTTAGGTTCATGATATGACCTGAAGTGATTCGTTTGTATTTTTAAAAGCGGGATCCAATCCACAAAGCTGGCTATATGCGTGAAATGGAAATGAAAATGACACGACTATTTATGTAGCCAGATAAGATTTCACTTCTCTCTGTAACTGTGACGTTCATCTTCCCATTGCTATATTTATGTACCTCCTTCTTTTCCCCATCCATCCCATATCTTATCGGGAGTTATCATTTACTTATCCAGGATTTTTTTTCGTAGGAACATTTACTTTTGGAGGGGCATAAAAAGCTTAAAATATCATGTTCTGGTATACCTACACAGTTTCGTTTTTTATCGCCCATTCACCTTCCTACTCCACTTCTTCACTGGGCTGAACTTTGACTTGTAAATCTTATCCGGTGTCGTATGGATTGAGTATCCGCCTGGCTTAAATGTAGGCACACATTATTATTATTATTAAATTAGATATGTGTATAGCATGCATATCAACTTGACTTGACATTTGGAATAAGAGGAGAGGATATATGATCATAATTTTTATTGTGGAAGGCGGGCATCCATTTTTTTAAAACTCATGTCCAGGATTAGAAGTCAAAAACCTGTAATTCGATCTCCATATTAGGAAGTATTTATTGAAAGGAACTGACAAATATGGTAAGAAAGAAGAGCATGTTTTACAATCTGTAACAATGAGCTGACTGTTGACTTATGGCTTTGTTGTCTCGTCAGTCTTTCTCCTATTCTGTAGTCTGGATATGGATATATTATCAAATACCTACTCAAATGCTACTTTGAAAATCAAACAAAGCACTTGAGAAATATCTAATGATTACTTTTTTTTACAATTCATTACTCTCCACTCCACACAAAAGTCAACTTTTTCTCTTGTATATCAAGTGTCCCTTTGTTCCTCCGTAATTTGGCGCAAAGCAGACCGATAGTTCCTTGTGTCCTTCGCCTTGTTCTTGTCCCTTGCTATTCTCCACTTTTCTGGAAAGCAGGGACAGAGAAGGGCAGGGCAAGGTTGGAGAGGATTGAATAGGTGTAAAAATGGTTCAATCCAGGTCATAATTTTTTTTTCTTGGTAATTTGTGGCATTCTCACATTGGCATTATTGCCCAATCATCTCGATTACAATAGAAAATGGAGAAAAAGGTCGTTTCAAGGAAAAGAGATATTCCGTTGATGATTATGAGAAGACTTATTGAAAACAGTCCAACAACATTTCAGACAGGGCAAGGTTGAGGTTCAGTTATAGGACCTTTTTTCTTACGTACATAGGGATGGACGGTGCCGATGATGATCGGACCGTTTAATTTTAAGAAATAAGAGGGACCACTTGAGGAAAAGAAGCTGTTGCTCCATTTTACGCTACTTATATGAATGTCGAATGTCCCTCTTTACTTCGGCGTAGAAAATTGAATGGATTTTTCTTTTCTAGCTTTCGAGTACGTTTGAGACCTAAAATTTGTGGGATAAAGTTGGATTTTTACAACAGGTTGCTCGTTTCAAGGCACATTTACCATGTTTATTTTTTTCATGAAAAACCTCCAAAAAGTATCAATACATATAGCCATGTGTGTGTGTGTGTATTTGCTGATGATATTGCTGTTACAGTTGTCGGTTGACATTGACATGTCAGGTAATGTAGTTAGGATTTGATTTAGGAACAAGAAATGCCGATGTGATGATGGAAATAAATGAAAACAGAAGACCTTTATTTGCGTCTTCTGTTCCGATGTATCAGTTTTAGGATAAGGACCATGTTATGGTAGATGTGTACAGTTCAGTACAAGTACAACGAAAAAGGTATTATAAATCTGTTCATTAGAAAGAACAAGACACGTCGTTAGTTGTCGTTGTCATCTTGTGTAGGTACTTTATTTACTTAAAACTTCTTGCACGATTGCTATTAATATTTGTTTCGGGCGGGAGGGAAAAAGTATTCTTAAAGTAAAAATACGACAGACAATGTTTCCAACGTAAGTAAGCTTTAGCTGTTCCTGTACTATTTCTTGTACCTATTTAGACTCAAACCAAACCTGGTTACAGAATAAATGACAAGTTTTGTATTCCAGTTATGCTCGTTGTGGCAGCAGAGCATTCAATTAAGATGATCTTCATACCAATCAGTCTAGATTGTAGCAAACTTTTAACCGCAATTGTCATAATACTTATGTATGTATGCCGAGCATAAACCCAGTTAGTGTTATTAGCAGTAATGGCTATGCATAGAATTATTGCTATCATGGAGTTGGCAATGGAAGAATCTGAATATTTCTTTGTTCGCGTTTACTAAACTTTTACACTTTAAGCTGTAGATGAGCTTCGTCATATTGAACATTTGACAAAAAATTACGAACGGGAGATGATCATACTCGGTATGACTTCTCACTTCCTATTTTTTGACACAGTCATTCCATCCCGTCCGTCAAATTGTCGTTACATGATGATCCGTTCCTTGTTCATATATTATGTCGATCTCTGCCCCTGCCCATGTGTGTAAATATAACTGTCTATATCTATTTAAGTTAATAACATGTTAACAAATATCAGGGAAAAGAGTAAGAAAAAAGGGAAAGAAGTTTCATCTCATCTGTGAACAATTTAGAGGAAGGGAACGGATGCGGATGTTTGTATTAGACGAGGGATTTGTCCGGTACTCGGTACTACATAACCTTTTACTATTTACTCCTTCCCATTCATAATACACTCCTCACATGACGTTTTTATTTTATCTTGATAGAGTAAAGAAAACGGGGTAGGAAAAATATCATCATAAATATACATAAATGCGTTCATACATATATATGCATTATGGAAATGGATATAAATGTAACTGCCGAACGAACCATTATAAAAAAGTGAGAAGAGTGAGTGTGGAGTAATTGTAATTGCGTAGTATCGTATCGTAGTCGTAGGTCGCTGGCTCTTTCTTTCTCTCTCTTTTTTAGCTATTATTATTGGTCTCGTCCTCGTCTGGGCTTTGTTTATGGAGATGTTGATGACGATGATCATGGCGATATGTGAAGTCGGCCGACCAAGAGCTTATATAACCTAACCAAACCAAACCATTATCAGAGAACTCTGACAATATGTTTATATCTTATTGCAGACCAACAGAGTTCCTCCATCCACTTTTTCTTTCTATAATTTACATTTCGTACACACACATGGCTGATAAAATGAAAGGGATGTTTTTTAATACCTTGCGGAAGGGTTGACTGGTTTTGCATCTGGATGTGCATTCATTTTTTTTCACCATTGCATTTCCATTCTACCTCTTTGAATTTTGTTTAAAAAAAATTATGTGTAATACGGTGTGATAAAAAGATCCACGGGAAAAAATACGAATGCAGCACACTGCCAGCTGGACTTACGCACTCGTTTTATTTCCCCTTCTTTTCTAATGAATGAAATTTCAAAAAAAATACAATCCTTATTCCTCCTAACAATCCCGTTTCATTTCATTATAAAAATATATTGTTGCCGGTCATTGTCTGCCGGCATCAATAACACAATTGGTCTGTGTTATTTGCATTATAAATGTTGTTGGTTTAGAAAAAAATGTTTCCTGAATGAATGGAAGACCTGGGGTTGGAGGATAATGAACGGTGAAGGTATGAAAGGAAAGGATATATCAAGTTGGTTGGTTTTATAATTATTGTTGAGGTAATTTGATGCATTTTAGATGAGATAGGATGCGATCTAAACTGGACCATTTTTTGTTAGGCAAAGCATATAAAAGTTTTAGTAAAAAGCACTTGGATTTGATTTGGATGGAAGGATTGAAATGAATTTTAGGTATTTTTAAAGTGGAATTGCATTTCATTGCATTTGATGAAACGGAAAGTGCAATCTTCCTCCATCGTCACGTACGTGATTATTAGAACAAAACAAAACCTGGCGGCCATGGAAAGGCCATATTATGGACGATGATGATAAAAAGGAAATGAAATGATGATAACTTAAATCCCGTGTTTTTATATGCCGGCTTACCTTTTCCCTTTTTACATTGCGCATGATGATAATTAATAAATTTTTGGGAGTGCTCCTCAATGCACATCCTCTCCCTATCTTGTTCCAGGAAATGGGATTAATTGGAATGTGTGAGATATTCAATGTGCAATTTTTCTCACGAATGAATTTTCCCTGGAAAAGGGGATATACACCTACCTACCCTAAGCTAAAAGCCTGTCTACATGGAAAGATGATTCAGAAATGGTAGGAGATAATGGCACTGCCAGCCACCTTCAAAAGTATAATGGATTATTTATGACTGTGACTGCGTTTTTACCTGTCATTGTATCGGTGAACGTCAATACTACGTATAAATCGTACTTAGCCATTCGTAAAAACAAAAATGATATTTAGATGAGGTGGTGACCAAGACCAATACGTAATATCCCATTAGGTATGTGCATTTTTACAATAAGAATCATCCCAATCAGCAAAAAAAAAATTAGCTGATACGTTGTAACCAGTAGCCCTTCTTACTTGTTTTTGCAAAAGTAAAAAATAGTGCCACTACAAGAATCAAGAATTCCAGGTGCACAATCGGACCATCGGACAACTCAGATATGAATGATTTATGATTAAAATGAGTTGCCGATATGACGTGACGTGAGTCTGATGTCATGCATCTTGCCAGAATATCTAGGGACAGGGCTGCTAGCGCCACCAGACTAACTACTCTTCCATGAGTGCATACGGCATTGGAAGGTTGGCTTCTTCTTCTTTGTCTCGTACTTCAGCGTATTCTTTGGTATTTTGGAAGACCCTTTTACTCACCTCATAAAAAATATTTCGTGCGAATAAAAAAACGGTATCTGTACCTAAATGTATGAAATGAAGAGTGGATCATGTCATGTCATGATGATACAACAGCAAAAAAAGTCCAGTTTCTGACTATGACAAAGAAATGATCTGTTTTCGTTTTCCTGTGTGTACGTACCCCTTCGTGCCAATTAAGCTGTGGATGAGTAAAGAAGAAAAAATGTTGTACATTTTTATCCAAGGCTGTTTTGTAGGTCATGAAATGACAGACTGCAATTACCGATCATCATACTCATATCCATGTGCATGTATTATTCGGCTGGAAAAGTGAGAAATTCTATTGAAGTTGAAGAAAAGGGAAATCGTCTTCCTCCCTTTGTTTCTTCATTCTCTTCTGTCTGACCACCACTCATACTCCAGAGGGGTAATAACTATTACGAGGCCAACTTTTCAGTACTTGAGAACCTGACAGAATTGCAGATGTTGCCGTTTCTTTCAGAAAATGAATGATAATGATAGGTCTTTAGGTAGTGCTGCTAGTTTTTTTATGTGTGATATAAGCAGTAACAAAGTAGTGCCTGTGGCTATAGATCAACAAAGTCAGTTTTTTTTGCAAATAATACAATTGTGAAAAATAGCGAATAAATTAGGTACTTTATATAACCCATTCCTCTCAAAAAGTCAGACTAAAATACTTTATTTTTGTAAGTAATTTACTACTACTCATCGGTTTTTTATCGTAAGACGAAAAAAAATGAATTGGTTAATTTCATTCGCAACCTTCAGCAGCTTATCGTCACGTCCTCTCTACAGCCTCAATACCCAGAACGGAGGGAGAGGATAGATAGCCCTCCTGTTCCAGTCAGTCAGCCAGATCTCACTTCCCAAGTCGGAGCCAGAGAAAAAATATATAATTTATTCCTTTTTCATTGAGGAAAGGAGGTTACCCAGTTGCAATTTAATTTCGAAAGCGAAGCAAGTGGAAATGATATAATGACGATGATGATGATACCTACCTGGCAAAACTTGAATCTTGCACGTTCGTTGCAATAATTTTCTGGACTAGAGAAGATTGTGGTAGAGACCGAAGCAGAATTTGTAATTCAATGGCTAGTTTCAATGTTTCATGAAAGCACATGAATTTCTGTTCGAAAAACGGCGTGGCGAAGGCATGGCTCTGGCTTACGCAATTTTCTTAAGAATGGAAATAGGATCTTATCTCATCATCATTATCATCGTCACACATGGCATTATTCTGTTCTTATGATGGATCCAGATCCAGGGGCTTCTTGAAGTATGCTAGTTCAGTTCAATATGTTTTTTTGACCGTTGCTTTTGTTCTTTGTGAGGCTGCTGCTGATATGAAACTTGAAGAAAGAGCATTGAGAACGAAGACAGTTACTTATAAAAATATGGTATGCCGTATGTTATCCCTTCGTTCAAGTAATTTTTTTCTTGGACTACTTTTTTTAAGAAAAGGGAAAAAAGGCGCAAAGAGTAACATGTGCATTGCACGATGGCCATGTAAACAAAAAATTGTCAGTTACGTTTTTTTACATAGGTATATCTTTGTCTTGAGCTTTATGTACTAAGCACATTTATGTAATTTTACGATATAGTTTGGTGGACACTGCGTTACTATTATACGGGTGATTTGATTTTGAAGCGACTGATTTTTCCTGCTAGTGAGGATTAGTATAAGGGATGATCAGGATGAGCTGTTTGAAAAATCAATGGTGGTCTCTGTTTTTTAAGAATTTTTGTTGGCGGTTGAAAGGGATTTTGGGCTGTTAGATGAAAGAATGTAGTAGTTTCAGTTTCCATGCATGATTTCCTTGAAAAATGTTCTGTTTCTCTCTGATCATTGTGTAGTTGATGATGATGGGATGGGGATGATGAGAAGGATTTTTATTTTGGTAGGGTAGTAAAATACGGTTGGTGGTGGTGGTGTAGGGCAGTAGTACTAGTAGGGAGTGTAAAATCCTACTCCTACCATGAAAGGAAGTGCATTGTGTGAGGATGTACATAACATGACTATTAGGAAAGAGAAAAGATATATTTATATTTGAGTTGGGGTTTCGTTCGGGATAATATGGATATAACAAACGGTCGGATATGAAAAGAAAGAGGGTTAGAAAAATACTGCTTTTTCGTCCTAAGGGTAAGGGTAGGGGTTGTTGTTGGTCGGTTGGGATTTAACAAAAAAAAATGAATAAGGGTTGGTTGTGCTGGGAGTTGGGATAACATGCGTACTAGGCACGGCATGCTGCATGCATCCATCCATCCCTCCCATCACAAATGTGATGATATGAAGTTACCGAGAAGGGTAGGAAAGGAAGAAGAGGAGGAGAGGGCTCGGCTGGAGGAGCAGATTGAAAAGAATATGTTTTTCGAAAGAGAAAATGGGAATGAAATGGAAGATACTTAAAAGGGAAAAAGCAAAGTTAAAGGAAAGGAAGGGCATAATAATATGAAAGTTGCTGTTGGGCTAAAGTAATGCTAGTTTTATTCCTGGCTAATGTTACCTCTGTCTAGCCGAACCTGGTACTGGAGAGTATTTTTTATGGAGGAGGACGATGATGATGCGTGAGATCATTGAAAGTTTTTTTAAGGAGAACTATTCCAATTTTTTGATGTAGGATGGAGTGAAATGAACGTGGTTATTTGTAGAAAAAAATATGATGATTATGATGGAGGAAGGAAGGAAGATATGATCATGTCGTGTGTGGATCATGTTATGTGATGCGATGAGATGCTGGATTTTTCCTTCATCTTCCTCCGTGTTTTTTTTCTTGGGCTGGAGCTGGGTATTTTCTGTGGTAAATAGTAATGAGATGAGACTTTAAAAAATATATAAATGCATCTTGTCCTTATTTGGAAGCCTGAGGAGGAATTTTTAGAAAATGGATTGAATAGTGCTAGACGTTTTTTTTACTGGAACTGGAAAGTAAACTATTTATTTCTCTGGGTCTGGCTAAGAATTTGAATCTGATTTTGTATTCTATTCTGGCGAGATGTAAGAAAGATGGACATGTAGAATAGGGATGGAGAAGGGTCTATTATTTAAGGCCCTTGAAGGGGTGACCATGGTCCATGTTTTCGTTTTTCAGAGCTTCTGTAGTGTGTATTGGTACTTACAAAACATGTTGTACAAAGAGAGAGAGAGATGCAAACCAATCCCAAGTTCACAGGGAAAATATCAAACTGTTTTCGTTCGTAAGTAGGATAAATTATGATTTTGCTTTGACCGGCGATCATGATTTGTACGTTACAGAAACTTTGGCATTGGCTTTGATCCTCCCTGGATAATTATTTCTATGTTCCGGGCTTCCAAAAGGGATTTGTTATCGGAGATCCTTATCTCGCCGGAGCTTCCCTATAGTTTTGTTCATATTCATCATTATCATCATAATAATAATAACCAGGCCGGGTCGATTCATCCGGCAGTGTTTTGATGGGTGACGTGCACGCACGCGGACACCAGGTGCTGGCGATTCAATCAACCTAAAAATAAATTTGTTCTTCTGACTTTTCCCTGTGAAAAAAGACCGGTACGAGTGCACAAAAAATTATATGAAAAATTTATTTAGCTTAGTAGCTGCTCCTACTATAGAATATTAGCAAAAGCAAAAGAGCAGATGGATGAAAACTGTATGACACATGAATACTTACAAAGAGCTCGTATCATTTCATGTGGTTATTTATATTGCATAATACATTAGAAAAATTCAAAACGTATTGAATAATGTCCCCATTTACATTTCACAATAATGTGAAGGAATTTGCAGATCACATTTTTTGTCTCTCTCTCTCTAAAAATCTATTGTGAATGGACTGGAATGAAACGTTCCCCATTAACAATGCATTATTAGCAAGACAATAAAAAAGGTTGCCGCTTTTTGGGACAGAGAAACTAATCACGCTGGATGTGGTCCCTGAAAGAAAATGATAAGCGAAAAAAGCGGCAAAAAAAATTGACGCAGATGTTGTATCGTGTAGGTAGATGGGAGATATTTTGCGGATTGCCTTTTGCCAGTAAGGCGACTACGCTACTGTGTGACAGTGAACATTGTAAAAATCTAAAGTGGTGTGTCAACTTCAACTTGTTGTTAAGAATGAATGGACAAGCAGGCATGGAAGGAAGAGTAGATAATGATCCTGGAAAGAAAGATCTTTGCACTTGCTAAAATTGAATTGAACAACGGCTCCCCCATCCCCAGACTAATTCATTCGATCTCAACCAAGTTCACATGGCATGGTCTGTGATCATCATAAATCCAAGTAAATAAATAGGTATCTATCTGTCTTGATAAAAAAATTAATGCGAAGGGATTTGTCATTCAGTTCAATTTACAATTCATTACGAAAATATCTTAAAACGTGAGTTGCCAAAAAGGATGTACAGGATCCAGTCAGAATTGTTACTAGCCACAAAATTAGATAACTCCAATTCAGCTCTTCAGACCTTCAAATGAAATCAACATAGTATCTTCTTATGTAACGCTCATTGTTACACTTGTTAAAGTAAATTCAATAATGAAAAGAAAGAAAAAATAGATTCATAAAGTGAAAAAATACATCTTTGTAAAAAAAAGAAGATTTGAGTCTTGATGAGTGAACGAGCTTGGATGATCAGCATGAACATGTACGAGACTAATTTAATTCCCACCATGCAGCCCATGCTGTTTCTCTCTCTCCAAAGAGTAAATTGTCGCTTGTCCGTCCGTGTCCATCCTCCGACTTCTTTCTTTTTCTTTCTTGTGTGTGCTGCTCTGTGTCGCAAGTAAAGTTGTGACTAGTGACCATGAAAGTTCCTTAGACCCAATGCACTGCTCAGAAAAGTCACTAGCACCATCATCATCATCGTCATTATCATCAGCATCATCATCATCCCCAACAAACACCAACACTTTTTTTTTAAATCAGTCTAAAAAAGATTGTTTTTATTATAGAAGATGAACTCATTGAATTTTTTTTAGGAATCTAACAAGTAGGATGTGATGTCGCTTTCTATCCATCCACCTTAGCTTTCTAGAGATGTTTTATTTAGGTGGTTATATTATTGTCCGCGTCATGTCCATTATTGTCCACTGTCCATATGCAGATATATTTTTCTTTAACATGCATTGTAATAAAGAATGAAGAAGAAAAAAACAACATTTTCCATCCAACAACCAACCTCATCTCATCTTTATGGACTGGACTTGGTCTGGAGTCCAGATTCAAAAGTTGAAAACCTTTAAAAAGTGCAATGCATGTATGCAGACATAGGTATTATGCATGAATATGTATATATATCTTGTGGTTTTTTTACCTGAGTTGATTGCGCTGGTGTGGTGATGGTGGCTCTCTGGAAATATCTTTCTAAGAGAGAACAAGAATTTGAAGGTTGTTGAAAAATATCTTGTGTGGAGGAATTCTTTCATGATTAAAGCGCAGAATATGCAGTGCATTTTTACGGATGGATTGTAATATGTAACTAGTCTCTCCGGCCATTTTTTACTCCATGTCATATAGTCATATGATCTCATATATGGCTATGGTTATGCATAAATATGCTTTTCCCATCCATTCCTCCGGTTAGCGCACTTTCGCTGCTGGAAGATATATAGCAAAAGTTAGGAAAAACATCTTTTTTTTAAGAATAAAAATCTTATTACATGGATCACGACGTTGGAAGATGTGGATGTTCAAGATGATGATGATTTTTATTGGAAGAAGGAGGATGTTAAGTGACGTCTGTTTTTCACCTTTATTCACCGACAATCCAGTGGGTATTCTTTCCATTGGCTTAACTCTTTCAGCACAAAGAACTTTACCTGTCAGCCAGCCAACAACGAAGATCATGATCAGCCACTAACAGAATTGTTGTCGTATTCGTTTCGTTTTCGTACCCACCTACCTACTTCATATGCATGGGTTTTTTAAAAGTCACCTGCGATAAACATGAGATGAAGAGGAGAAATGCGGCCATAAGCCTTCGTTTCTTTGTTCCTTAAACGCTGTTCAGCGATAGAGAATTGACAAGACAGGATAAAGGCTTAAAAGTGAAAGATATGGCATGATGTTGATATAGTTTCCTTTCTCCGACATCTGTGGCGTATCGGCTCATATTACCTCGTTATTATGATGAAATATGAAATGTCAAAATATTCTAAAGCAAAGTTCAGTTACTTCGGTTCACACTTCTAGTCCTGGTCAAATCTGAAGAGTACGGATGAGTCTGAGAACTGAGGAGGAAATTATGTCCGTTAAAATCAAATGATAAGAGTGAAAGGAAATATTAAACGAAATGCACTTTAAAAATATCTCATTTCACTTTCTAATGATACCATTACACCATGAAAGCCAAAGTAAATGATGTATTTAAAATAAAGTTAAAGAAAATTTTTAGGGTCTTACTTCACTCAAGCAATCTACCTCTACATATTTTTTCCATCCATTTTTAAAAAGTGACTTGGCATGTAAATGCTTTCTTGTAAACTCTTTCTTCTTACTTGTTACTTCCTATCATATCTGGAGAGATAATCAGGAAATTGTAGAAAATGGCCAAGAAAGGTGAAAATACATTTTACCTGAGAGTAAGCAAATTACCGAAGAGGAATGCCTACCTTTCCTCTACCTATGTATATTAGCGCAGAAAAACTTCTGTTTGCATAATGCATAATACATTACCTTTTCCACTTAAATGTGTGTGTATTGCTGGGAAAGTATTTTTTATTTCTAAAAATAAGTACACGCACTTTACTCCTCCTCTGTCCTGGCTTGCCAGTTATTTTTCTCTCTCTCGGTTGATGCCACATTTATTGTGTAAAGCGAGCAAGGCAGGTAAAAGAGAGAGAAACACGTAATGTACATAAACATGAGAGAGAGAAATAAATTGATAGAAAAGAGATATTAGCTATGCACAATAGCATCAAATTAGACAGGATGTGACAGTGTGATAACGAAAATAACAAGATCAAGATATGATGCATTTTTTTCTCAAAAAAAAACAACATTCCCATCCATGTAACATGGCTCTCCATGCACAATATTCCCTTTTAGCAGTAAACAAGCAACACTGCTCATCATTCATTGTTGGACTCATTTTTCTCTAAAAATATGTAGCGTTCAGCAAGGCTTTAGGTATATATGCGTTGTTTATGCCAAGTTCCACTTTGCGATTGTTGAGTGTGAAAAGAAGAGAAAAAAAAGAGTTTAAAACATTTCAGTTTAGTTTTTCAGTAGGATGTTCTACGTGTTCTATGAAAACTCCGTGTAGCTTACATTACATCTCTCCGATCTAATTGCGAGATTTTTGGGGAAGGTACAAATACCTATTAGTCACCTTTATACTTACCTGTCTGATCCACCACCGCCACCCATCCTTGTTTTTTTTCGCGGAGTGTGAAAGAACGTTGAACGTGGATGAGAAAAAAAGAGATAGAAATAGGATGAGCAACTAGTTTCACTTTTATTTTTTTTTAAATGAAACGTCTTTTTATACTCATTTCAGATGTTATATGTTTAAGGTAGTTGTTGAAAAGAAAATGACCATGACTTTGACTCAGCCAGGCATAAGCTACATGTGAGTATATGGCCATTTCACGGTTTTAGCCACGATGTTCATGTCGTAGCAATAACAATTTCTTTCCCTCTTTCTTCAGATGTGTGATGTGATGGGGGAGTAAAAAAGTACTTGAGCATGACTTTAAAAAGAAAATGAGTAATGTTCATGAATGTCTTTTTTCATATATGATTCAAATATGGTGAGAGAGAGAAAAAAATCTTAAAAGGATAAAGGACGACGGTGAAGGAGATGAGACAACGACCACGAGTACATTGCATCGCGATCGGCGGAGGAGAGTCAGAGCCATGTCATGATTATAATATGATTGTTGTTTTTTTTCGCTATTACATATTACGAGAGAAGAAAAAAAGAACAAAATGAAACAATATAAATCTCTCTCCAGTCATATTTCATATCATACATGATTCATCTATAATTTTTTTCACTCAATTTATACATGGGTTGTTGGGGGACGATTTTCATAGTGGATTTGGTTTGGTTGGTCAACAACAAAATTTTCTCTCCCATGTCTGGAGTCGGAGTCTGGAGTTGAGGGTGGTTGGTTGGTTGGTGGAGGTAGTGGTTGGTCTGCTCTGCTCTGACAATGAATCCTCTTCGTAGTAAATAAAATAGTAAAGAAATATTTTTGTTTGGAGGGAACGAGAAAAATAACAGAACAGAAAATGCTTCGTTGGCTCTGACTTTTTGTAACGTGGTCGGTCGGAAGAAAAAATAAATCTCCTCCAGTTTTTTCTCTCAAGTTGAAAGAAAACAACTCGTCCATTCCTCAATCCTCCTCTCATGAAATAAATATAATACTTTTCCTCAGTACATTTAAGATGATTATGATATGATTAATGATTACGCTGGAGTTGTAAGAAGAGGTAGTAAAATGATGATAATCATCATCTTCTTCATGGTTGTTGGAGGAGGATTATTGTGAAAAAAATCCTTTGTTATCGAAATCATCATCATAAGTAGTGATGGTTGCTGGTGAGAGCAGCGAGAGGAAGGGGATTTTAACTCCGGCCATATCCTTCCTTTTAAAAAAAAGTAACGACCGTTTTCACTTTTTTAAAGACAAGGCTACACTTATGCAATTTTTTAACCAGTTGCATTTCTTCATCACATGTACCATTTTTTCCTCATGTTCGTAAAAGTCAGTTTTGAGTCCTTAATCATCATGATCATGATGAAGAAGATGATGGTGGTGGTGATTTGATGAGCCACTCATGGTTTTTTCTTCTCTCCCTCTCTCTGTCTCAATTTTTTGGAAACAAAGAACATTATCGGAGTAAAAAACAAGTGCAGCAGCGCAGCGTTAGGGAACAAAAGGAAGGGGTTGTTTTTTTTCTACATGAAATTCGCTTTTTAAAGCGTTTTAAAATTTGTAAGAAAGAAAAAGAAATATGGAAAGAAGAAGAAGAGAGATTTTTTTAGGTATAAAATTGTGTACATAGGTATGTACGTAAGTATAGCTATGAGCTGATCATATAAAATGTGGTTGTTTTTTCCTCTCTTCTTGGCTCTCTCCGCTTGAGAGTATCCTTGGAACGTTCATTGAGCTCTCTCGGAGGAGCTAGTCATAAGAAGAAATCTTCTCCCTCCTCATCCGACGTCGTCGTGGTGTGGTGGACGAAGAGCAGAGATATAAAAAAAAGTGGGAAGGCTAGCTCTAGCTCCTATTAAAAAGGGGAGAAGCATATATAAAGATGATATGTAAGATATCTATAAGAAATATGGTTACATACATAGTTGGAGGAGTTGGAGTTTAGTTGGAATGGATGGAATATGGATATAAAATTTTATATGGCTTTTGGACAGTCCTGCACTTCATTCTCACACTTTTATATGTATATCCATGAGACATGATATGATGATAGAGAATTTTATAGATATAAAAGTGATATAAAATGATATAGTGGTGGAGTTACTGCCACTGTTGCTCTTTGGACATCCCTGTCCCTCCGCTCTGCCTTTGACTGTGGAGGAGAGAGAGAGGGAGAACTTGCTCACTCACTCACTCCACTCTCTGCTCTGCATCACTGCCTCTTTGCACAAGAACGTTGGAAAAAAGAGGGGGTTTGAGACATTTTCCTATAAAAACCACTCTAAACATGTATGTTACCGGTATAGCGAGAAAAAAGTTTTTATCTTTTATAGACTTTACTTGTTTGTTGGATTGGGTTATGTTATGCCCACTCACTCACTCAGATATATTTTTTCTCTCTCTCTCGTCAGAGTTTTCTGTTCTCACACGAGAGCAACAACGTGGTTTAGAGTTTCCTCCGTTCGTTCGCTGCTGCTGGAGGAAACAAGGGGGTTTCCTAACCATAGGAGTGGGATCGGGTGCTCCAAAATGTTTGTTGGGGGTGGGCCCTCTATCATTGTTAGGATTATTGTTACGTATGTAGATAGGGAGCGTGTGAATTTTATGGAAAATTGTGCATATGGCCTATGTATACGATCTTTACGATATGCCCGATAGCCCGAGAGCATAAAAAAAGGGTTGAAGGATATGTCTTCAGAGTACAAACTGAGAGCTCAAGATGTAAAAAAAAGTTTTTTTTCTTTTTCTTTGTTTCGCTCCAAAATTCAAGAATGCTAGAAATGGAATGGGGATAATAATGAGATGATTATGATGATGGTGATGGCAGGTAAGATTGTAAAATATGAGGGAGAAGACAAGACAAGTGAAATGCTCATTATTGGAATATTTTTCGTCTCCGCTTTTTTATTACTCTGGAAGAGTCGGAGTCCCATTTCGTATTACACAACTTGATTGTTACATGAAATCCCATGAACGGGCAAACGAAATGATTGTTGCAGGTTGCTCGCATAAAAAAGACAAAGACCCAACAAGCATAGCTTGGAATGGAATGAATAGAGGCTCATGTATGGGAACCGACTTTGGCTCCACCTTACGCCCAAAAATGTAACCTTTTGGAAATGGGCTGTTTCTAATTGTTTTGTGGAATGAGAAGGGAAGCCAATATTTTTCAGAGAAGGAAAAAAAACGCATTGGCGAGTGCACTCTCTCATGTGTTGGGTATCGGATTATGGGTTAGTCGAGTCGGTCGCGTTGTTGAATAAATGCTCCAGTCCAGTCAGCAGAGAAGCTGAAAAAAGGACGCATGTGATTGTTGTGAATTTTTATTGTTGAGGATAAAATTGTTAAAAAGTTAATTAAAAGATAGGTCAATCTTGATTTGGAGTAGTTAGTGGTTTAAAGTGTGACATGTGGATGGCGTAGTTTTAGTTATTTTCTTGGAGGAAAAGGTTGGAATAGTTTGGAAACAGGAATGGGATTCGGCGTCTCATTGTTTTGGTAAGGGAAAGTTGGATAAAGAAGTTGGTTGTTGTTTGGCTTCGATTCTTGATTGTTGGATTAGTTGGTTTGGTACTTATCACTGCGTCATATTATGGAATTCTTTTAGATAGGAAGAGTCACTGAAGAAGAATGGATTGGAGTAACGTAAATGTTTTTGAGATGGAGGAGGGAGGAGATGGTGTTGTTCCTGGAGGAAACTATTTTGGCCAGCAGCCTGATCATGGAGTTGGGGCAATGGCAGTTGTTTCGGAGGAGGAGGTTGTGGACATGAATGTGATTCCGATTGAGCAGGGTGGTGGTGGTGGTTCGGATGTTGTGTTGAGGACTTTAGAAGGTTTCAATCCTGGGGAGGGGGTTGAGGTCATAGGGATTTTGGAGGATGGACAGCAAATGCATATGGATGATCAGATGACGATGAATTTTACTCCGGAGCAGATTGCTCAGTTTCAAGCTCAGGCGGATGAGCAGCAGAATCAGGATGTTATTTTGCAACAACTGAATGTTTTGGGGGAGCAGGAGGGAGGAGAAGGGGTTCAGGACGTTCAGGTTGTTGGTGACACCAATGCTGGTGAGGTTGAAGCAGTTGAAGACATTTCGCAAAGCGCAGCGATGATGTCTGCCCCGGAGGAAGCTGGTTGTCAGGAATCAGCAATGCAATTGGGCAGCGGTGCTTGTGAAGATAGAGTTGAAGGGTCAACGGTACTGGATTTAGCTGGAACAGGAGTGGCAGTTGAAGAAGCAACTCTAAAAGTTGAAAATGCTGTTGATCCTGCAGTTATCGAAGCTCCAATTGATAACCAAGAGACTACTATTCCAGAGGTGAAGAATCCACAAGACCAATCGGAAAATATAACTGTAAAATTGGAGGAAGCAAGCGAGTCTTCTAGTCCTGATAAGATCTGTGATACCAGTAGTAGTAACAAAATCTCCGAAGCTAACGAATCTCAAATTGAAGTAGATAGCGAAAAGACGAATGGAATGGACTCCAGCACCAATGCCAATGTCGTTCAAATAAAAGTCGAAGATGTCGAGTCAGACCCCAACCCACAATCTCAAACCCATACCCAAATGTTACCACCCGCGCCCCCTCCACCCCAATCGACAATGATTTTAGATGCCACAACGGGAGAAATGGTGGCCCACGTTCCTGGCTCTCCAAAAGCGAAGGCCGCACGTACTGCTGAAGACGCTGAAGCTGCCACTACTACTACAGAGACTAAGCCTGTTGTCGTTTCCGATGATGAGGAAACTTTACTTCTAAACGATGTTCCGGATGAAGATGACGAAATTATCTTTCTCTCGTCGGATGAGGACGATGAAGGTTACAAAATCCAAGTCCAAAATGCTCGAACCCTGCAGAAAGTAAAACAACCAGTGGATAACTCGGCGGCTGTCTATAGACCGCGCTACGTATCTCGTCAACTGCTCCACAAAAATCATCCCAAATGTCGTGGCATGACTTTTAAAGAAATCATGCATCAGACCATCATTGAAGACAAAATACTGCCGGATATGGATGAGCAGATTCTTCCTGACAAAACCTACCACAGGATTCGGAGGGCTGGACATGTCATCCATAAAGCTTCGGACGGAGGAACCGTCATATTCTCCAAGCATAATAATATCAAAATGTATCACAGTTCATTCAGTGCCCGTTTTGAACCGATTCTTGCGGACCCAGTCTACGAAAACTATGTTCAAGAGTATCGGAAAACGTTGCAAGTTCCGATGTGGAGAAAGCGATTACTTGCTACTAAGGAGGTAGTAAGTACACTTGGAAAGCAGTGTTTTTGGGGATCCTTCAGACTCGTTTTGATAACCATTTTGTTCCACATTTTAACCAAACTTATTTTACCTGCTATTATTAGCTTTTGCTTCAACTGCTTTTGATAGCCTATGATAAGCATATTATTTTAATTTTGCAGTAACACTTTCAAATGACAGCTAATCTAATGTACTATGTACCTGTTTATTCTTGTTTTTGTCACAGGTGGATCCATCGAGCGTCATACCGGCATCGATTGGATCAACTGGATCTTCATCTATTGGCAGTGAGACTGACCCTGAGTGTTTGCCCACAGATGAGGAAGAAAGTGAAAGTGAGTTGATGCAAGGGAGTGTTGCAGCATGGATTATTCCTGATGCTATCGTGTCCAGAACTCCCTCTCCAGAGCCCGATTTCGATGAGCCCCAGTTTATCACGACTACTCAAGTAGGATCTCATACTATTGTTGAGGGACCTCCGACCAAGAAACGAAAGCAGAAGCATCATGAGCCCAAGCCCCACATAGATGGCAAAATTTATCCAAAACCTGCCTTCTCCTATTCGTGTTTGATTGCAATGGCTTTGAAGAACTCTAAGACTGGCAGTCTGCCTGTGTCGGAAATCTACAAGTTTATGTGGTAAGTTATAGAAAAACCTTGTCACATTGAAGAGTATATAGGTATTTATGTTATGTAAAAACAAATTTGAAATTGTGATCTAATTGTTCTTTTATTTTCTAATTACAGTGATCATTTTCCATATTTCAAAAGTGCGCCGAGCGGATGGAAAAATTCTGTGCGTCACAATCTTAGTTTAAATAAGTGCTTCGAAAAGATTGAAAAGCCAGGTAATAATGGCGCACGCAAAGGGTGCTTGTGGGCTCTCAATCCTGCTAAAATTCATAAGATGGATGAAGAAGTTCAAAAATGGTCAAGGAAGGATCCCCTCGCAATAACGAGAGCAATGTCAGATCCAGGTAATTATTGATTCTTTTACAGTCACCATTTAATTTCAATGTGCAGTATTGGGAATCTGATTATCAGTATTCTTTTTAATTTTGAACAAATGTTTAATTGGAAACTTATTTTGTCTTGCAGAAAATCTCGAACTCATCGAGAAGGGCGAATTGAAACGTGATTACTCTGGAGCGGGAGCATCGGACGACGATGAAGATGAGGATTTCTCTGAACCTGCGACTCCGCTTACACCTGCTCAGGTAATAATTCATGCAAGTCGAATAATACTGAACTTAAAACCCTTAATACCGAGATTGATACTGAATAGTTAGTGTGCAATGTAAGTAATTGAAACTAACGTGACATTTCATTTGTTGTCTACAGGTGCAAGCACGTAGATCTCGAACCAACTCCTCCGACTCAACAATGGAGGGTACGACGGCAGTTGTTACCCCCGTTGTAACAACTGTCTCGCAAGTCCATGCTGCACTCCAGGTAAAGACACAGACAAAATGGAACCGAAACCTTTATTATTTTGGTTTTGCAAGCCACAAATATCAATATGCCGATTCGAGCTTATCTTCAGTTATCTAATAATTATCTGTTGATTATCTTGTATTCATTAGCGTTCCATCGACCCCAAAAGTCAAATCCAGATCAAGCGAGAAGACGCCGTGGAGCTAGGGACAATCGCCAACATCCAAGGTAATTACGTATGTCACACGCCAACTGGTAATGGAACATACACACTAAGTTTTGCAAACATTGGTTCCTCAAGCCCCCTGACGCCGATCATCATTCGCCGGACCCCATCTGTGAAATAATCGCTGCATCGAATCGGTAGCTGCGGATTAGGAGGACTTCGGGAGGAAAAACCAAGAAGTTGTTACAAGTAGTATCCTGAGAGGAGGATGTAATTAATTAATTGAGCATAAAGTCCTTAATACTTATGAATGAATAGGTAGAGAGGAAGGATTGGAGACCCTCTGAAACCATTTTTGTTAAATCATCCGAAATATCTCGCAGGGAATTTATTACATTTTTTTGTGATTAGGTCAGTTTTGTGTTGTATATTAGAAAGAAATCAAAGTATTTGATAGGTATAGAAAAAAGCATAGTATAGATCAAATATATCATAGGTTAGGTAGGTAAGCATTTTAGTAGGGTATTTTTTCAGGTGAGTTTTACTCATAATAAAAAGGTCTACAAATATTATATTTAGATAGGTAACTATTCCATTTGTAATACTATCGTGCATACATACCTACAAATAACTGAAGATGGGAATTATTATGTAAGAAGTATCTAATGTATCAATTTAGTAAGATGGGAGGGAATATTTGGATGATGAAAGTCTGCTTATAATTTTTACAATAATATTTAGCAATTTTACATTGATGACAGGAACGTAACATAAAAGAGTGAAAGAGAGAGAATTTACTTATTTTGTATCTGAAATATAAATAAATATAATAGAATTTAACGAATTTATATATCTCGTTTATTATATAGAAAAATGTATCCTGAAAGATGGATTCTGATGTAAATAATTTGTACTAAAATCTTAATCTAGTAATAAACAGAAAGTTGAGAAATATATATAAACAAACTGTACATATGATATATAAGATTATGTAAAATATATTTAGCTAAGAAAGTAGATTAGTTCAAACCAGAGAGCGTCTTGTGCGTGTGAAACTTCCGTATTATGAAAGATGAATATTATATTATTATTGAAGAATTTCAGAGAGTAATCGTCGTAGTGTCAGGTTTTTTCTATGATTTCTCTGAAGCCTTCTGTGGTGAAGCTGTGTGTTTATATAACTTTTTCTTACAAGGAACAGGATATATTGTATCGATATCACACATTAAATAATTGTCGATGTTTGTTATACATTGTTATCACGTTTTTATTTCTACAAAAAAAAAAGTATAAAACAAAGTCTTGTACAGTTACTATCCCTTTTTGATAATAAAAATGTCTAAAATCATTAAATGTTGGGTTGGGTTGTGTGCTAAGTTTACCAATTTATTTCAAGGTATTTCATTTTATATTCGAGTGTCATCAGTTTCTTCGTCATTCATGTCATTGTACAATTTACAGATAATTGGGTAAGCAAAAAACAACGTTATCTTCCCTTCTTCCTCGAAATTTCGTGTATTGGGATGAAAACGCCGGCGTAATGTACCCCACCAAGGGTCATCGTAGTTTGTTGGGAGTACTTCATGGGGTGGGAGGTCGTAATTCGGCTCTGCAGCGGAATATACATTTGCTCAAAGTTTTCCACGTCTTGAAGGCTGGTTTTCAAGTAGTAGTAAATGAAACGGACGAAGCGCCTATGTCTGTCCACTAATTGAATGTAGTATGCTTCGTCTAATGGCTCTGTGGAGGCTGCCTTCATGGAGAGGATAATTTCATATTGCCGTTTGAGGACATGATATCCATACTAAAACATTGCATTAAAACGTCATCCCATTTAACTACATTTATCTTGCATATATGTATGTTTGGTGAAAGTTGCCTATGGAAAGTAAACCGGAAGTAAAATGCTCCTAATAACCTTGAGCTTTTCCTTGACAGACTGAGCCATACAATCCCTGGCAGCTACTGCAGCACGGAACACTTGTATGGTCTCAAAAGGCTCACTTTGATTTAGCTTGATGTAGTCATCCTTGCACAGGATATGGCTGAGGAATTTCCGAATGAACTCGTCCACATCAAACTTGGGAATGGAGTAAGAAGTTGTAGTAGTAGTCGGCTTGGCTAGTGGTGCACGTGGTGGACTACTACCATACACATTTGTTGGTGGTGAAGAGCCATTGTACTCGGAGCCCTATCAAGAC
This sequence comes from Lepidocyrtus violaceus, assembly GCA_034696905.1. Lineage (NCBI taxonomy): Eukaryota > Metazoa > Arthropoda > Collembola > Entomobryomorpha > Entomobryidae > Lepidocyrtus > Lepidocyrtus violaceus. The sequence goes on along the minus strand of JAQGAI010000115.1, from coordinate 5,463 downwards.
AACAAAAAAAGCGTTTGTTCATTCAACTTGATTCACACGTAAGTCAAGTTACATACATGCTGATTGTGAGCTTCATTTATGAAATCATGATAGTAGTTAATTTTGTCAAATAGTCAGGTATACTTTTTATAATTGTTTCGGTTAAATACACTAACCTTCGTTAACAATGGATTGAAAGCCAATGTGGATTGTCGCTTGCTTGTATTTGTAGACCGATCCTTAGTATGCCAATTATCACCGGAAGCTGCGAGTCCGAGTCCTTTCTTTATATTGAATAGTTCCTCCTGCAGAATAAAAATAAATAAATAAAATAAACAATTTTTTTATAATTAATGGCACAATTTTTAATGTAATTATGTACGCACCTCTTTCACTGCCAGCAACTCGTTTAGATATCGAACAGTACGTTCCGACTGCCCCAACATGTTCCTCAACTTTTTGTATTTCCTACAAAAAATAACAAACGATCGAAGTTACTTAAATGCAACTTAAATATGGAATCATGTAATGCTTAAACAAACAATTCAATATAAATATGAGTAATATGGTCCATTACGCGCTCCAAGCATCTTCCAGCGCTTGAATAGCTTCATCCTGAAGAGAGTTTTTAAAATAGTCCTCCAACTGGACGAATTTCTCTGTGTCGGAAGTTTTCTCCGGAAGTTGCTCCAAATGAGGATCCCCATGCCCAGGTAGGACCACCTCCGTGGTTGGCGTTTTTACTCCTCGGCCACTGCTGCTTATACTTCGACTTTTGTTTGCAGCAGAATTCAACGGTGCTTTCGGAGAAGGTGGTGGTTTCGAAACCGTTGGTGTGGGCGGTAATGCAGATGAAGCCGTTGGAGAAACCGTATCCCTGTAGTCATCATCGCTGGGCAGAGAAAACGGCGGAGTTACACTCGACCCCCGACTTCTACTTCGGTTGTTAGAAGTTCTGGAAGGGTTTTTGGACCCTTTGGCATCCCCGCTTTGAATATTGCCATTATTATCCGTAGCAGCTTTAACTGCTTTCTTCTCGGTAAATGCCACCCTTCCTGCTGTAGCTTTCTTCGGAACAGCCTTTGCATCCGTCTTGTTAGCTTTGGAATTGGGGGACTTTGACTTGATGGTAGGGCGAGGGGAAACTTTGTTTCTGGATTTATTTGCCCCACTATTGTTGGTGACCTTGTTGGTCTTCTTGGTTTTCATAGAGCTTTCTTCCTCCTCCTCCTCGTACTCCTCCATCACCCTCGTGATAACCTTTGTTAAGCGTGGGGATCCACTTGTGGGAAGTGGAGTGGAAGGGACAAATGGTGAGACTGCGTGTTCGCGACTGGCAGAGCGCATGGCTGTAGGCCCCATCTTGTCGAAGGCTTTCTTTTGGTAAAAGCGACTTTCGTAGCTGTTTTCTCTTGCCCGGGCTCGAGCTTGCTGAAGGGCAGATGGGGGCAGGGTTCGTAACCTTTGATCCAATGATGCTGGGGTAGTGTTATCGGGTCTCTGAGCTACAGCCGTAGATCCCAGGAAGGCTGAGTGCTCAATTGGCGGAAGGCTGGAAGGAACAATTTTGAACGTGGGATGCCGCTCATCAGGGCGCTGAGTGGAGGGGTTCTGTCCGGATTCATTTTGATTGACGCAGGTCAAAATAGTAGTTGTTTCCTTCCTTCTCGGTTTACCGTCCTCAATCACTGCTAGTCCATAGTTATCGTTTGGAGGTGGAGTCATTGGGGGTGCTGTTGGAGGAGCTTGAACTGCCGGAGGTTCTGTATTTTTAGTACATTTCCTTTTGGGATAATTGAACTCGAATTTAGGATGGTTTCTAGCGTCCTTGCTACTGCTTCTGGAAGACTTCCCACTTTCACTCTCAGATTCACAAGCCGGGGATCGACCTCTCGGAGAGTCCAGCTTGAACTTTGACAGGATATCGTAAATCTTCACCTCCAAACTTTCGAAGGATTTTGAACGGGGCGAATATGGGGATGACCCAGCATCTTTATTTTTATTCAAGTTGGGAAGCGGACATGGACCATTTCGTTTGGAGCCTGATAAAGGCTTCACATGATCCTCTTTGTCTGGTAAACACTCCACCGACATTTCACTCCCCTTGTTGGAAGGTCCGTGCAAGGTCAAGATGGAACGGTTGTCCGTGGGGCTGCCGAGCAGTAATGGAGGGGTTATGTCACTAATACCCTGCTCTTGGGATACAGGAAACTGTTTTACTCCCTGTCCCGGTGTAGAAGTAAGGGGAGGGAAGTTAGCTGCGCAAGAAGGGGAGCCTTTCCTTAAAGCGGGATTAAGCGGCCGGAGCCTATCAGGATCCTTGCTTCCATCATTTCGACCTGTCATATTGGAATATTGTCTTTGGTTTGGAGGCCCCCGATTCTCCATTTGTGGAGCCGTCCCCAAAATCGTCTTGAGGATACTATTACCCCGAGAACGCGTTATTGGAAACTGGGGTCTGGGAATGGAGCTAGAACCTGTACCTACCGCAGAGCCATCCATTTGTTTCCCAGCTGCAATCCCCTCATTCGGGGGATTATACACTTTCTCCGTATTTCGTCCCACTGCCCTTTCCTTTTCTTTTGAGCTCCGAACCGATACTGGAATCCGGGATGCAGAGAACCCGGGCCCATTCCCATTATTAGCATTGGAGGAAGCGGGATTTGACTTTTTCTGGGGCTTACTTTTCATTTTGTCGGCTTCCGGTTGTCGTTACAAAACTTACAAACTTATTTTTGTGAGAGGGAAATTAGTTGGGTTGGGTAATATGAGAACGGCTTCATTCATCGTTGATTAAAATACGAAAATTAATGAATTCTTCCTGCTACATAAAATCCCTATGATATAATGTCCATGGTGAAAGTACTGCTATTCATACATGTTCCTCAAAGTTCGAAGGTTAAGGTTATCATCATCAGTGCTCAGTGCACTGAGCACTTATCTTTTTGCGTTATGAAAAACCGACGCTTTCGTCTTTGTTCCTTCTTCAAATGGGCTGTATCCGCCCGGCCGCAGGATTAGCGTAGCACTGCCAACTTCTCAAGCAAGCATCCCGCAAGCGAATTTCGCAGAACCGGCCGGCTGGCGAGGAGTGAGTAGGAGGAAGAAGGTGGTGGTGGTAGAGAGGTGACAAAAAACTCATCGAACCTCCACTTTCTGGTATACCATCGCTGATGAAAGTTGTATACCAAATCAGACAGACACAGAACTCAACTCAACTCTCAAAAATCTGACAATTGAGCTGGAGAAGAGGAGGGACCACGTGCTCATTTTAAAGTGTATACTTTTTGTTGTCATTTTTTTGTCGAGTAAATGCACTCTGTCGAGAGAGTATACCTTCTCATCTGTTCGGTGTAAGCCGGGATTATCAGTTTTGTTAAAAAAAATAATCATTAAAGTTTTGGTTAGGAGTTCCATTATAATTGTTAGTTTGGAGGGGGAATTTGAATGGGGAATGTGGAAATTGTTTACTAACAGAAATATAAAAGGAAAACAGCGTTTTTGGAACACAATTTAATTGCAACTGGTGGAATTGTAAGTAATGAACAATTTAGTTTTGTTTGAGTAGTAGTTGAAAGGGAAAGTTTAATTTGTTTTTTTTACTCAAGTTCGTGATTTGGTTAACTTTATTACGAGATTTTAATTGGTTGTGGTTAAGTGTGATTGTTGATTTTTCACTTTTCAGGTCACAGGTGGGTGTGGTCTGTTGAAGGTGCTTTACTGTTTACACAATAGTTAAGACGGGAAATTGTGGTGACCGGAAGAGAAGAAGTTGGATATTATTAGTTGGACTATCGGCAGTTAATTAAAGGAATTAAGCGGAAAGGAGGGATTCGAGATGGCAGCACTGCAAAGGAGGAATTTGGATTTAATTAATGAGCTCGGAGCGGTGATCATGCCTGGAGATGAGTTTCTTGTTCCAACGGATTCGAAGAAGGTTCTATTGGGTCCGGGTTTGAGATCTGTGATGGATAAGGAAACGAAGGAGTCTAAAGTTATTGTTGCTTGTAAGGCCGGCCTGCTGAGGAAAGCAAAGCCGAATACCTATTTTATCGAAATGAAGACGAATAGTGTACGTTTTAAATTACATTTTATAAAGATTACTGATACTATTAATGATAATGCTACACTTTCATTGTTAATTTGAAACTGCTTTACTGATTTAGTGTCATTCATGCGATTTAATTGTTGTTGATATCATTTTCAGTATCAAAGTTTCAAGAAGGATGACGTTCTCGGGATAATCAAGCAAAAGTCAAAGGGAGAACATTACGCAATGGACGTAGCGTGTCGCGAGTACCGAGCCCAGCTGAACAAGAACAATTTTGAAGGCGCCACCAAGCGTTACAGACCTGATTTGCAGGTACCATTATATACCTATATAACTTTCTGTTTAATTTTCAAAAATGAAATGTATTTCAAAATGTTTTACTTCCCTTATTCTAGGTCGGGGATTTGGTCTACGGCAAAGTGATGGACTTCCCTAAAGACTTCCCCCTTGAAATGACTTGTGTTCAGCCCTCCGGGAAAGCTGAAGGTCTTGGATCTCTTACTGGCGGACATGTATTCAACGTCCCCATCCATTTTGTCAGGGCCTTGAGGACAGCCAACACGAAGGAAAATCTGCTTCTCCGAATCGGCAAAATGGTTCCATGCGAAACTGCTGTGGGAGCTAATGGACTCGTATGGCTTAAAGCTAATAACGCTGTAAGGACGATTTTGATATCCCAATTAGTGCAGACATTATCCAAAGTAGATGCTCAGGAGTATGACTTTTACTTGAAGGAATTTAAACGTACCCTTGCTAGTTCTGGACTTTAAAGTTATAATACAACTTTTGTACTGTTACTGTTGTGCCTTTTATATGAACTATTTGTAATTAATTTGTATCTCAAAAAAGAAATTATGAGCGACGAATAAAACTCGAACGCTCGTTGGTTAATCAAAACAAACAGATTTTTTTTTATATCCATGTTCCTTTATTCCCATTTTATCTCTTCGCAGTAACAATACTTGTTTCCTTCGCCAAGAAAAAAGCATTCTGACATAATACATAATTCTTGTTATACAATATTTTGTAAAATATATAGTTTGCCAATTTTGATCCTTCTTCTGTATAATATACTTGCGAAATACCTTTTTTATATTTCTAAAGCTAGGTAGATATAATTTACTTACGCTAATTTATACACTCAATTAGGTATACAAGCTAGATATATTTACAGTTCCAATCCAATCTTTAGGTTTCAGTACGTTGTTGACTGATCTGATCAATACCATTGAACTCGTTTCAATAATTTGTTATTCAATATACGTACAACCGTGAAAAAACTTAGGCAGGTAATTAGTTATAATTAAATATAAACCATTTCTTATTTAATTTTTAAATAGAGGTATGTACTTCAGGCGGTACGAAGGTACTATATCCATAATGGAGTCTAATGATCTAACTTTCTGTAATAGTTATATTTATAAATAACTGTT
>JAQGAI010000114.1:0-27442 GCA_034696905.1 Lepidocyrtus violaceus | reverse complement strand
AGCATTATAATATTCCTTCTATGACACTCCCTAAATCAATAAGAATAAGCCATCTTATCCAAGCTTCCTTCCATGCAAAATGCAACTTTCAACGTTATATGGAATTCAATGAATTAACCATTAATAATGAACCCCCGAAAGCAGTTCTACTATTCTATACACAAATTAATATAAAACATTCGATTTTGAAAAAGCTACTATGTACTCCCCTCCGATGCCGACGACAACACACAATTTTATTAATAATTCCCAATTGCCCTTGTTTTAGAAATAATACGGTAATCCTTAATTCATTTCCCCCTATCAATTTTTTATCAGAAAAAAAACAGAGGAAAAGGAAGACCAAAAAAGACAAGCGAAGAGAGAGCAGAAGAAAGCCTCCTCCTTTGCATATTATCCATTCACACTTGTTTCAAATTGAAGCATCTTTGTTTACTATCCTGGTCATGCACTCACTCACTCCCCCAAAATAAAACAGGACTGAACACGTTCATCATCATCATCATCCTTTCGACTCGTATCATCGTATGTATATCCCCAAAACAAAAACTAAATGCACTTTAGCAAGAGTGCACGCACACATCCACACCACCACCACTTCCACCAACATTACCATTACTGAAACCATTTCCTTCATTATGACTATAATGGAACCTTGCACCATTTTCCCTATTACCAGCAGCAGCACTATTATTCTTCCCATTAGTATTATGAGAATTACCGCTACTACTGCCGAATCTATGAGGTTGCCGGATAAGTGAGGACGGAGGGAATACGGCAGTGGAGGAAGCCTGTGTGGCAGCACTACTATCACCAAAGTCAATGTCCGTCGCACTACTCGTCGACTGTGAGAAAAGTCCTCTGTCAACGTCCGTTCCTGGAGAGCTTGGGGCTGGGGTCACGGTCTCATTATCATTACGATCCCCATCCGTCTCAATCTCCTCATCCCCGTCTTCATCCGTGTTCCCCCAGTCTGACAAAATGTCCGTCTCTTTGTCAACCATGATGGGGGGAAATTTCCCGGACTTATTGGAGCCGGTAGTGCCCACACCCACACTAACACTGGAACTTTTTGGGAACTTGACGGAAGAGGAAACTTCGGGACAGAGATCAGTGGCAACTGCAGCATTTCTAAATGTGCGCGGCTCCTCGGTGCCACTTTCACTGGGAATCGCTGGGCTGATGATGATGTTGTTGCTATTGCTATTTTCCTCCTGGAAACTTGTACCGCTGACGGTGGTGTTGGATTTGACTGTGACACGCTGATGAATGTGTTGATGTTGCTCCTTTTGATGTTCACCAGTAAATAAACGTGCTGCCGTGTCAGACTCCGTGGGAGAGGCATGACCAAGCGTGTCGTCTTCAGCGGGGCGGTGATGATGACTATGGTTAAAGGAGGAAATGCTTTCTCCACTACTGCTCCTACCACTTCGACTGCCGCTTGGCTCAGTCTCATGGGAAATGATTGAATTTCGTGTCGAAGCTGTTGTAGAGTCGCTTAAGAGACATGAGGATTCTGTGGAATTTCGATTAGTTGTTGGCTCTAAAGTCCCTTTACCTGAGTCGCTTGCACTAGCCGATGTGGAAATGCGGTAGAGGAGGCTTGAGGATGAGCCGTGATCTATGATCCCAGTCTCGTCCTCTGTAAAATGCCCATCGTCCTCCTCCAGCTTTGTCTCATGTTGCTCATTTTCTCTATCCGCTCGCCGGCTTTTATTATTAATTTCCAGATTAGGTCGGCTCCTCGAAGGATCAATGTTGTCCAGGGTGTGATCCGTCTTTCCAATATTGCCACTTTCACCACCACCACGATTACCCTCTGTTGACTTTTTTGTTTCAATCAGTTTCCCCGAAATGGAATTTTCAAGAGGGTTTATTGGTTTTGGCGAGGCCGTACTGCTAAACGAAGAACCCTTCATTTTACTATCCATACCTTTCTTTTTGTCCGTTGATGATGATTCCTCTTCACTGGCACTACTGTTACTGGGAGGATTTGCATGCGCTTCTTTATCACCACCACTCTTATTACTTAGAATGATCCACGGATTCGTTTTGATCCGTGTCCTCTCTCGGCGAGGAGAACAGATTGAGTAGGCGTTTTTGTATGAACTGAACTCAACAACATGGCCGGAACTATTGATAATGAACGAGGTTCTGATATTTTTTCCTTGTGTTCCTGTCATATCAAGTGATGAATTGCCTCCGCCGCCACCACCGCAACCAGTCTCATCTTCGTCCTGCACCAGTGGCTTGTAGTCTTCATGGCTCGGGGTTCGGGCATCCATGCTTTCTGCCCTTCTGTGCGTTCTTCCATTATGTTTCGAGATAATGTCTTGATTTTTAAAGTCGATGCTGAACTGGGCAAACTGCTTGGTCAAAGGATCGGCGGCGCGGGTTGCTGACGTGATGTCTTCCTTTGATGAGGAGGATGCTGGTGAAAGCTTTTGTTGGGAAAGATCCCCTTGCAAACAACGGGCTTCAATATTGGTTGGCTTCTTCTTTTGTCCTCCGACCTCTTCATCTCCTCCTATAATTACCTGCTGGGTATTTTGAAAGACATTATCGTGATTAGTTTTGTTATCATCATGTCATCCCGAGTTAAAAGTAAAGAAAAAGAGGAAAAACTACATCAACATCAACACTGACAACAAGATATCATTCATTATTATACCTGTTTCAAGATGTCATTCTCTGGAATGGAATGCTTCTGCTGCTGTTGAAGTAGCAGACGTGGAGAGCAGGTCTCCAGTTGAGTGTGATGATGATGCACTTGATGTTGTCCTTTGGGAAAGCCGTTGTTACCCCCGTCACTAGCCCCAGAGCTAATCCCGCTACTAGAACTCTGAGAAAATGGAGTTGAAGAAGTTAGCGCCGCTGGGGAGGAAGGGGATGGTGCAGCGGAGCCATACCCATCGAAGTCATTCTGCACCGAGCAACTTTCTCCATGAGAAGACAATAAAGAGGATGGCTGTTTTGAGGGATGAAGTAACTCGTTTGACGCGAGAGAACTGATAGTGTAGGATGATTTGGAGGTACTGCTCGTACTAGACTTGCAATTTCCTGAGGACGAAGAACTGGATGATTCAAATGAAAGAGCTGGGTAGACACTACTTTTTGGAGAGTAACCATCAGTGGAATAGCCCGTATCCGGGGAAGAAAGACTAAGAGATCCCGAGAGGATGCTGGTGCTATTACTGACTGAAGTCGTTACACTAGGTCTAGTACAGCCATTACTATTATTACCACCAGCACAATTGGCAGGAGGTTGAGGATGATGATCACTTTCACCCAGTGCGTGTGACTCGATGTCTGCCGCCCGTGTCCCACTTGCATCTCCCTTTTCCTTTGAAATAATATACACACCGCCCCCACCATTTACTTGTAATGTTGACCCTTCCTTCACCGTCGTTGGTAAAACTGTGACGGACTGTGATCCGACAGCGGCGGACGGGCTTAGTGTTGTTGTTGTGGAAGACGTAGTCGCTGTGGCCGAACAAAACTCAGAAGAGGGCCACGCTGGAAAATTGGAATTGGAATTCTTCTCTTGATAATGCGTCAAGTGATCCGAGGTTGTGTTGGGGAAAGTAGGATTATTGCTTGCCGATCCTGTTGATGCGGCTCCAGCAATTGCTGTAGCTGTGCTGCCAATACTACAGCTTGTATTGGTAGAGGAGGAGCTGGTTGAAATGGAAGCACCACTAGCGGCACTTACACTAGTAGTTGAATTGCTCGTAGACGCGGCCACGGTGGCAGAGGAGCTGGAATCCTTAGGGACTCGCTTTTGATTTTGATGACTAGTGGACTTATGCCGAGGTCTTCCTAAATGGGCTTCCATCCACGTTTTTAGTTTCAGGCCAAACATCTTGATCTAAGCCAACTTTTTTTTAAGTGAAAGGAGCAACAGAGCAGAGCAATCCTGGTGCTTCCTCTGCTTGTGTTTCTCCTTGTCGTAAAAACTTTAAAGTAGCCGTTTCGAAGGGTCTTGATAATATAATAATAATAATATCAAATGTCTTGCTTGTAAGAGCATTTTATAATAGTGGCCTATATATACGGAGGACTGTTTTCACTTCCTCTTTTAGGTAAACTACTATCGTTTCAAGAGCTATAATGCTGGCTCCTGTAATGCGATACATTTTGTATGGAAGTACAAGTCTGTCGGAGGAGCCTTTTCCTCTCGCTGGCACTCTCTCCCTTACTGTTCTGCTGGGGATCCTCTCATTCTCTTTTTCATGCTGCGGGAGAAAGCCAACTCCAGTGTTCTCCATGTACTTCCTCCTTCTTTTTTCTTCAGTTTTCTTTTATTCGCAGTTTGGCTTCAACTCTGGTCGTTACTGATGATGTCAAGATGCCTCTTTTAGTTTTCTGTTGGAGCCCAAGCTTATATTTTCATTTGATCCCTGTAAACACATAAAAATAGAATTTTTATGAGGATTTTCCCTTCTCTTTTTTTTAGCACACACAAAAAAACACAGGAAAATAAAGGAAGACAAAAACGAGCTTTTAAAAACATTGGTGAGCTCAGTTATGCTCGTAATGGGAAGGCTCGTATGTTTAATTCATGCACCATCACTATCACCCTCCCCGAATAAAAACAGTTTAAGTGGGGTACTTCAAAGAAAAAATGACATTGTTTTTTCTTTCATTTTTGATTAACCTCCTTGTTGAGGAAACCAGTTAATTTTAGACAATGATATATTATACTATGTAGTTCATTAAAACAAAGTCTTTTTATTTAGCAACTTTTTGATGCATAGGTATAGGTAATACTTTTGTTTTGTTTCCCATGAATAGAAAGTTATTGTGCTTTCCTTTCCTTTTTGTACTAAACCGGAAAAAAATATAAAGCAAATCCACAAATAAGTACGTACACTCGATAGCTTATCGCATACCTAATACTAATACTTGGTTGTGAGAGTAAAACGGATAGAGTGAAAGTGGTCGTTAATGAGTGGGATCAAGAAAAACGAGCTCCGAAATTGACATGTAAAACGATTGCCCTGTGTTAAAGTAAAGCATTAAGATTTTAGCTACTAACGTTTCACATTGCGTTAGACAAGATTGGAGAAGTAAAAATAGTTATTCAGCCTGAGCTATATAAAAGTTAACCCAACAACCGATAATTTTTAAAGGTTGGACCAACTTTCTCCTCGCATGCATGTTTTTCCCATTTCACTGATTATACCGAGTCGAGTGCTGGTATGCGTACATAAATGACCCTGAGGGACGTTACCCATGCAAAGTAGTTAACATTCATTCCATGTAAATATACAGGTTTTTTAAAAAGCACAAATTACTCCTAATGAAAGTGAAAACTTTGTATGCATGAGAGCCCTCATCTCATGCGGTCTACTATTATTAAGCATAATAATATGTGTTAACAATAACCATTCCGCAAATACAAAACGAGCGGGAGAATGATGCTCTCCAGAATAGTTTCCACTGACTTCGTCCTTCTCCAGACATGTACCTATGCATGCATGCATACCTACTTCGACCCAACCAAAAACTTTCCCTTTTCGTGAAGCACGAGTCGAGTGGAACGACTTGAATTTCAATATTTATGAAACATGTTATTTTCATAAAAAGAGTCGTTGCAAGCACTAATAGCTGCTGAAACTTCCATGCACACAAACTTTTTCCCAGTCCTAAAATGCATATTATCGTCAACAAGATTACAATGGCTTTAGACAGACATACCAAGTTTCAAGTGTGTAATATGTAGAGAGGGAAAAGTGAAAGGGAAAAGGATATTTTAGGGTGGCCGGGGCAGCCAAAACAGGATTTTGAATTTAATACGACCCAACAACAGGAATAGTGAAACCGGCGACGATGGAATTAGTGTATAGCGTGTCTTCAGACCTTGTCGTTATCAAGATGAATTAGCAAATATTATGGGAAAAGCAATGCAAATGGCGTGTACTTGAAGGTCATAAAATCCACCTTGACTTCTGTGGAGTTGAGACCAAAAACGAAGTTATAAGTACGGGCGGCAACCCCTAATGGAATTCTTTCGTGATGATCGGATCGAAGGAGGATTTCTTCAGTGCTACATGGTAGGGGACCGACCATCACCGTCGCCAAATCAAAAAGCTCATCATGGTCCAATGAATGAATGCACTTTCAGTCATCCAAATGAAATATCAAGGAGGGTAACTCGTAATAATCCAATCTTGAGCATCCCTCTCATTATACTTTCCGATCTTTCGTCCTCCCTCCCTCCCATACCACACTTTTATCTCTTAAGATGGTGCATTAAACTGACAAAACAACTTATGTGGCTTATCCTAATCTTGATCGTTGTTATCCCCATGAATGAGCATCCCTTCCAGCAAATAGCGGAGCAGATGTGACAAGATCCTACAAATCGAGAAAGGAAAATTCACAAATAATGGACAATGACGGTATTGCTCTTGAAAAAAAAACATAATAAATAGGAAAATACGATGGCGGCTTTCTCTATTGACCTAACAGGATAAAAAAGATGAAGACGAGGATGAGGGGAAAGCAAATCAAATCGTTCTGATGTGCTTTCTTACGTTGTAGGTAGGGCTGCTACCACGAAGCTTTTATGATTTTTCCTCCCCTTCTTCTCCCTCTATTTTCTGTGCTGAAAGTGCCACTTGAAAAACGACGAGTGAGTGCACTATAGAAATAGAAAGCTCTACTATATACTAATCCAAATACAGCTTAAAATTTTCTTTGAGGATGGGTAAGCTAAGGGAAGAGGGTCTCATCTCATTTAGTAAGGCGGTGAGTGAATTGAAAAAGTGGTAGGAAATAAAAACGAAATTCGTTTGGTTGAACGAATGCATATAAACTTGGTACACTTGCCATGCATCATTTTCTTTGATATTAGCTGCGACGCAATGTAACAACCATATTATGTTACTTTATTGATATAATTTCGTTTAAAATGATGAGAAAACGTGTACTGTTGGGAACTGGGAATTTATGAACGTATATATTTATCTACTCTAAAAAGTAGGCAGTGAAATCCTAATTCCCTTTCTTTCGAAGCCAAAAATTATGATAATAAATATGCGGCGGAATTCATTGGGAAGAAAGTGCATGGTAGTTATGATATCAAAAAGGAAATGAAGTGCCAGAGGAGGAACACTACTTCCTGGAAATTGTTTAGGCATTTTCTTATTCGTATAGGTTTTTCCTTCAAGTTTCCGACTGGTATTTTTTCAATTCCAATGGTAATAATGAGGGGGTTGATGGGAATGGAAATAAAATAAAACTGGCTATGAGAGAAAATGTATCACAAAGAGTTAAAAGAATCCTGCTTATTCCAAAAAAAAAGTAAAGTTGAAAAATAAAGATAATTTATCTCACAGGAAAAGGAGTGCTTGAGGGAAGAAAAGAGAAAGAAAGCAAGGGCGACGGATTTTTCGGAGTGCATAGCTTATACTATCACTCTCTCGCGTAAAGATATTTATAGACTTTTGCGACTATTTGTGTGCATAAGTACACAATCTTTTTTTTTGAATGAGTGAGCACAATATTACTTGATATTGTAGAAGTAGTATTATCACAGGGAAAGTTTTCGTTTCCATTCACGAGAGAAAAAGAAAATAAATATATCTTGAGGGAAGGTACAAAGTGGTGAAGAAATCGATAAAATTGTGCGATGATGATGGCTTATCAAACGTCTTTGTTGCATTGACACTCTCACTTAGGATGTATGATAAAGTTGAACTTGTCCCTCGTCAAAAATATCTTCCCATTCGTGAGCTACCTTTACATTTTATCTGAGAGCTTCGTCTTTCTAATGAAAGAACTGAAGGGAACTACAAGTTTTCCAAAAGAACGGAAGTAAATAGAAATTGAGCACAGGAAGAGTCACGGGATATTGAGCATTGGAACACGACAAGTTCCCAGGACTGCATCATATCATTATATACCTAATATAATGTAAGCCATGAGTGACTATATATGTAAGTGTAGAATAAATTCGGAAGGGGAATTGGGATCCCAGTTCTCGTCGCTGGTTAGATTTATCGTTTAGACTAAGCTGGGAGAATAGTCTCTGGCTGGATATGTCGTAAAATGCAATTAAAAAGAAAGAAATCAAAGACGGGAGGAAAAAGGGAAAGGGAATAGGGAAAAAAATAACTGGTAAACTAAACTAAATAAATGACAAGGGGAAAAAATCCTTTCACTCGATCGTGTTGTTGATGCATTTATATTGCACTTGCACAATTGAACAAAATTGGTTGTCTTGATGTGATGCTGCTACTCTTGTAGGTACAAATAGTTAGCTTAGCTAGCAAGCAGCATTGCATTGTCTGAGAGTGTAATGATGATGGAAAAAATAACATTGACATTGCAACTGAGACCGGAGACACGAACAACAAGAGAAAAATTGTGACATGACGAAATTGGAAAATCGACGGGAAAAGTATTGCTTGAAGTGAAAAAAGTGGTGCTTAAGGCACGCAGTGGTGGATCAATGATCGATAAAAATATTGTCAAAATGGGATAATGCAACCTTTCTATTGTTTCAAGGCCAAGCGGAAGTACAAGTTCTCGGCGGGGGATGTGCTGGCATTGCTAATGGATTTTGGATGCCTTTTTAAGCTTGATAGCGTGGCGCATGTAGTTTCTTTTAAAAAATAGAAATTTATACTATCAGTTGCTTCAGCCAATTTATAAAAACCGAAGAAGTAGGTTTGATAAGTTTGGGTTTGTATAATTGTGAAAAAATTGACACGGTAAATAAGATTACACTGGAAAAATATCATGAGGAGGTTCTACTGTCCAGAAAGGTAGGAGTATTCTAAGGTTCTGGTGAAAGCTGAGCCCTCTTGGTCTTCTTATTTCACCCTACCCAGCAGAAAGCCCATTTAGACCTACAAGGGAAAACCACAATGACTTCTCTTAATTGCATGTCTGTCCACAAACAAAAAGGGAGAAAAAGGAAAACACGATAGATAGCACTCCACATTTATTACCAAGAAAGGGACTTTTCTCGACTTACATGGCTCTCGTTTCCTCTCTCTCATTGTTCCTCTCTTATAAACTTTGTCACTTTCTAGGAACAATACAATCCACAATATCTTTTGTTTACTAGCCTTAATGCTCCTTACGTTCAGTATAATCATCGTCATTTTAGACACCTACACGAAAAGTATTCTTTCTCCTTTTGTTTTCTTTTTCTTCCGTCAGTTGCCAATAAGGAGAGGAAACCATACCTTTCCATTCCCCTTATTTTATTTTAGTTGAAATAATGATGTTGAACAAAAGGAGGGAAAGTACGCTCATGGGTGGACAGACGGGAGTTGAATTACGACTTCTTTTATTGAAGGTGAAATCCAAGTAAAAAGAAACAGGAAGAAGGAAAAGTACCTAGCGCGAATCCTTTTTGTCTGTCTCTTCGGCTTTCAAACTTGTATTGTAGAGTAACCATAAGTAAAAGAAAGAAAGACAGATTAGGTCCAAGTTCTATTCTCCGTATATCAGCTTTCCTTCCATCCTTCCTGAGACATTTGCTCTGTGATCCCTTTTCATTTACTTTTTTCTTTGATTTCACCTGACTACTGACACTATCCACACTAATGGCTTTCCTGGCGAGTTAAAAGTCACTCTACCTTACCGACCATTTCGGAACTGATCAAACTAGGATCTTTCCAATGGTCTCCATTCAGTACAATACAAGAACATTTTGAAGAGGTCTCTGAAGCCTCGTATTTAATAAACGTGTGCTTAGTTAGTGAAATTTATGAACACTACAGATCAAGAGATTTGATCAGTTTATGGCCTCTTTCCAACCTGAACGAAACATTAAAATAGCACCAGAGCTACTAAAGCCAAGCTGAAAATATATTGTTCTTTTATTTTTCCTTTTCTCCAAAAACTTTTTTACGAACGTTGTATAGAATGATTTAGAGAAGCGTCTGAAAGATGTTGTGAAATTGATATTTCCAATCACCTTTCATCACCCTCCTTCTCGTTGCTCGTTCCGGTTCATTTTCTTTTGAGAAAGCCCTAGATTCCCATAAATGGCTATAGAGTCCAAGAACCCTACGAAGAACATATATATTTGCATTAACTATTTTACCAGATATCGAAGAAAAGGAATGGAACTGCCATTCATCCCATCTTCGCATCAACTTTATACATTTTTGTTCATCCATTCATTGGCTTTTGCTCTCTTTAGGATTTGCTTTTATAGGGTAATTGGGAGTTATAAATAAGATTAATGGACGTTGTAAAGAAAGTTTTTTTTTTGTTGGAGGGTATAGGTATTTCCTTGTGATTTCAATGAGTCCTGGTACGGCTTATTGTTGTGTTGTTATTACATCTCAACAACAGCTAGAGCTGTAGCTCTTGGGATATGGGGATGTTCCTTCGCTTCTCTAGCTAGCTATCAGTAAAAAACAGGGAGGGAAACCAAACCACATACTGTGCGAGATTGTTGTGTTATCTATTTTAATGTTCCTATTACCACTGACAGAAAGCATATAACGCACGTGAGGAGCGTGTGCAAGGGAAATAAAGTATGCTCCTGTTGAAATGGGAAAAAAATATCTGTGGAATATCTGTGGATGTGGTTAAGGATGTTGAAAGGAAAACGGTGGCTCACGCTCAGTCAGAACTCAAAAAAGTGAATCCAGTTAAATACTTCAACTGAAGTGAAAATTATACCTCTGCGCTCTCTGTGCGCTGTTCTTGGTAAAAGACATGCTGAGCAATGAAATGCATGCGTTTGTGTAAATATCCGTAGTTGCTAATAAATGCTGCTGTTGGTTTACAGCACTGCTTTCTCTGCCGACGACCTGTGAGGGTGATGACTGCGTTAAGGACCGTTGATTTTTACATTCTCATTTGGACTCTACGCAAATTGTTGACTTAACGTGAAAGCAGTATTAAAAAAGGTCGGTATACGAGATTTTTGCTTTGCTTTGAAGTGAGACTTTGGCTAGGCTCAGCTAATTATCTGCTGCTTTCTAAGTACGTGCAGTTACAGTGCAGTAAGCAAATATGTACTTTTATGAACCTCAACCGACAAACTATGAAGTAAGAGAATCGTAATATGGCCCTGAGGGCAAACAATGCACTGTTTGCTATACATTCTCTGGCAAAGTTGATTCTTTGCCTTGTTCATCCTATTCACGGAAATGAATGTTTGTTAAGCCAACTGCTAAAACCCTTGATCATTCCTTCATCACCTTTTTCTTTGCACTTTCACAATGCACTTTTAAGCTCATGTAGTATGCATAGAACAACGGTTATTGTCGGAGAATGAGAAAAGTTCATCTATAAATGGGAAACAATGAGAAAAAGGTCTAAAGCAACTTAGTTAAGGACATGAAGGGAAATAAAATCCTGTTATAGAATACCATCATTATCCTTTGCTTTCTCTCGATTCCATGATCATTGAGATCGAGATTACAATTAAAAGCTCAAAATAAACCCCTGTGGTTCTGTTTCTGCAATTCAACGCGTTGTGTATTACACTGTTATGAGCTGATTGTGTCCTAAGCCAATTTGATAGCCTTGGTCTATTCTTAATGAATAAGCAGAATCATATCTAAGCTAATCTAATTTGATCTGATGACTTTCATACTCATTTGGCTTACTCTAGGAGGACAATAATGCCTGGTAATTTTCTAGCGTTTACCACACAATACTTCTCTTTTATGTTTACTCTCGTATAAAAGTTTGGGTAGATGGGAAAACATTGGATCATAATGATAAAGATCGTGCTGACGATAGACTTGGAGAAAAGAAAGGGAAATTACAATCAAAGTAACTTTCTCTTTCTCCACAGTTCAAAGAGTAATATACTTACTTTCACTTTCGTTTACAACGACTTTGGTGAGTGTACAATACTAACAAAGGTTTAGCCTAGTCTATAGTACTTTTTGTGGCTAATCTATTCATAATCTTAAAACAATACTGCGTGTACTATCCCTCCTCCGAATAAAATTGCTTTTTTATGAGAGCCTAAAAGAATGGAAAGGCAATTTAATCGGTTCGTCTACGAGTTTTGATTGAACACATCTGAACTCTGCAGTTTCATACCACATTCTTACAGAAAAAACTTCTGACTCAGGATCGAAAACAGTAATCAAACTGCAAAAGTAGGGGTTTGGTTTGTGTGAGAACAACACATTTGAAGTTGTTTTCTCTAAATGCAGCAACGTCTAATAAAAACTTTCCTCCAAACTGGTATTTGGTAAAAGTGAAACCACGAGAGTGGTTTGGTTGAGCTTCAATTTTCTGCCTAGGGAAGTTTTTAATTTGAAGAAAAACTTTTTTGTTTGCGTAATCTATAATAAAGAAAGCAAAAAAGATTTGATTTGATTGCCATATTTCATGTCAAGGGGATCTTTTATCGGGAGATTGAGGTTGCTTTTTAGCTGAAGTTCTTGAAGTGCTTGCATTGCATAAGCCAATCCTTTTTACTGGGATTTGTTTGGAAGTCTGCTATGCATAGCTCAAGAGGGAATGGTTCTATAGTTTGTTATTATTGGAAACTTGTGTGTTTTTTCAAACTTCAATAATTACGCATGTTATTGGGAAACTGTTGGAGAAAGGAATAGTAACAGAGTAACTAGACTGGAAACTTTTCAAGTAGTATTTGCTTTATTGCTTCCGTAATCATAGGATGAAAGTCAGTTTTGGTGAATAATGAATACGCAGGATGAAGTACTATACGTTATGGGTTCAATAATACTTCATTTAACCCCCCAAAAAATAGTATTTTGCTTTCTCTTCTTTTTGTGATTTTCTTGATGAAAGTTGAAGAAACAACTGTATATGTATGTGCATTTGTTGGAATCACGAGAAGTAAAAATAAAATTCGCACAAAAAATATTAGAAACCAGTCAACAAAAATTAGCTATCATCTCAATATATCATGCGAATAATTTAAATATTTCAACTTTCCCATTAGCAAGGGTAGTTTGTGCTAGGAATTTTACTACAAAGGCTGCGTAAAAACCAACTGTGATGGAGGTACGTGTGCAAGTCCCATGCAAAATACAATCCAGTCATCATCCTAAACCCTCCCTGTTCAGATAGGTACTGCGTTACTTCATTAAATATTCTGGATGCACAAACTACCTAGCATAGATGTAGCCGTTGCCTCACAAAATGCAGGCACGCTTGCTTTCTTTCCCTTCTACCGTTCTACCTGACAAGTAATCATGCCTTCAGGTTGGACAGCCCATCCATCTCGTTTGTATTCCCATGTAAGTTCATTAACGAGGAGCTAGTTATTATAGTAGATGGATTCTAGATAAATGAATGAGCGGAAAGGTTCATTTTGCTCATGTTGATCCCTATTCCTATTATTAATCGAATTATACTCTTTTCCCAAAAGCTCTTCTTCCACGTGCCATGAATTATTGTGTTGTTCTTGCCTGTCCTCCGCTTAGTTTCCTTGCTTCATTCATACATGCACCGTACAGAATTGCATCCACGATTCGGAGCATAGCCTCGAAAAACATGATTTGGGAATTTTGCGTTTAGTAGGGAAAAGAGTGATCTGACGCTGAAAAACGGTTTGGGTTTGATGTATTTTTACCTACAGTTTATGCTCTGGGTAAACATTGCGTAATAACTCATTCGCTCTTCCCTCATAAAATTTCATTTGAGGTTTAGGAACCATCAACTTTTGATGCTGGGGGAAAATAAAGGGGAATACTCCACACATTAAAATGATACTTTTAGCTTATAAACGCATCCTTCCTATACATTGCATACGGCATACCTTGGTAAAAAAACAAAGTCATTATTATGGACTTTCCGTAAATTCCATTAAGCCATAGAGCCTTTTATTAAATAATCAAGTTATTTATCGATTCATCACGTTGAAAACTTAATTGCAAGAAGATCGGTCTCCGCTTCAGCCGAAAAAAAGTTACAGGAAAATATTATGTATAACTACACATTTTAAACTACTGTTTTTATGAAGGTGCATAAAAAAAGTATTTCTTTTGTGGTTTCTTTGTGAAGCTCTCAATGAAAGGTTTTGAATAACGGTTAATGAATCCAGGCATATATAAGCAACATGGTACACAAATTATTACTTACTTTTTGTCAACCTCCTTTACTACCACTATATGGTTTCTACGTTCAGGTTAAAGTTGTTCTAATTACCCTCATAACTTTTACCGTAATTTTCTCCTACATCTATCCAGTTATGTAACATAATAATAAGCACAAGCATCCTGAGCTTTTATTACATACTCTTGGGTAATAATGTGGAAGATTTCATGCGGCATTACATCTGGTTAACGGCCCCTGGGAAAATATATAACTCACTGGTAAAAAAAATGACGGTGCGTGTTTGATTTGGTATATGAAATAGACAGAGATAATTGCAGTGTTTTATGTACAAAACATCATTAAGAGAGAAAAATATCTAGCGTAAAATGAAGGAAAAATCATCACCGGGAAAAATACTAAAAATGGAATGCAGTTACTAGTCACTAGTTAGATTAGATATGCTCCTGTAAAACTGCACGCGCGGCTTCGTCAAATACTATCTATGCCTATATACATATATGACTATGAAGTTATATGGAAAGCGATAACGGAGCTGACAATGGGAATACTCCATTCTAAATACTTTTGTCTGCCAACCTAAGCCCATTTTATATGAAGACATCCCACCTCATTTAAAAAATTAATCCTCAAGGGAAATAAAGCGAAGGATTTATGCTTCCATGTGTAGCAGACAGTAACGAAGTATAATAATATACGATATAGCGTAACGTAATTAATATGAAGGATGAAAAGCAAGGAAGATTTTTTATTCCAAGAGACTTTTATGCGTTGTCTCACTTGACAATGAATTCCGGGATGGTTTTTATCATGTAAAAAAACTACACAGGTATGCTGAAACTGAAACTTTGCCAACTTTCTCCGTAAGCAGGAAGTGGTATGAATGCAACTGTCTCATGAATTTTTCTCTTGTCATGTCATTTAGGCCCTAAAGAAGCTTTTCGACCACACGCAGTAAAAGAGAAGAACCATGAATTTTGTCTGAGATGGTTTATGTCTGGATGAAGGAAGTATCAAGTGTCTCTGCCGGATAATTTAGAGGTTATTTTTAAGTTTCAATGTCATAAAAGCCGTTTCGTTATAAATATATCGAAATGCGGAAATGGTTCATGAAGATTTTTTAAAAGAATTACTTTAATATGGTAATGTGCACTGGGAGATTATAGTAACGACGGATAGCTGCAATAGTAAATCAGTATTCATATTTAGTTAATTATAAGCCCACAAATTAACTAAGATTTCGCATTAAAACAGACGGTGGCTGAAGAACAGTAAAACTGACTCGCATTTTCTGCAACAAAATCGTTCCGATAGAAGCATTAGTGTTGTAATTAAGTAGAAAGTAGAGCTTCGCTTTGCTAACCTAAATGCCTAATCAGTGCTGGAAGCATCTTTTACCCAGTTGGCTCATTCGATTCTGGAAGGAAGGAAATATTTTAAGAGAGGGAAGTGGTAGTTAAAATATTGCTCCTACTACTTCTGATAGAAGGAGTTGCTTCTGGCTCATTAGCTTATCTTTTCCCTTGAACTTTCATGGGTAGGTTCATACATGTCTTCTATAGCCCCATATCCTCATGTTGATATCCTGCGAGAGGAAGCGGATACAGTATACACCAAACAATGTAGGTAGGTATGGGAATTAGGTAAGTTTATCAGACATTTTGCAGATAAGTTTTTGAATTGTCAGATAGGGAAACATTAGCTTTTTCTAAAACTTTCAAACACTTTTACTTTCTCCATTTCCTTACCCACACCCACTTAACCCAACTACTTTAGTTTTTTGCGTGCTTTCTCCACTCTCACTGGGTGTGGCATCCCCAAGTAAAAGGTGCTATAGGTAAGTATATGTTTGTTCTAATGATTATTTAGAGAAGATTGCAAATGTTTTATTATAATGATGGAAGCAGGGCTGCTGAGTGAGTTTGCGAATAAACAGGAAGAGAAGATACATAAAGGGAAAAAGTATACGCCTGTAACACGCAATGTCAAAATCACATTTTTATTTACTATCTCACCTCGCATCCACCCAAATTACTTAAAAAAAGTTCACTTTACAACCTTTGTTGGTTCCCGTGTACCTCCTTTTTGGCAAAAAACTTACCCAGCCCTGAAATGTGTAAAGTGTACTGATGTTTATTTTTGCCAACGGTAAAATGGGATGGAAAAGGGAAGAAGTAAAGTAAGCAGTTTTTTTGGCCGAGTTCGTAATTTAAAGAAGCCAAAGTGATTCAATGTCCTTTCCCAAGCACACGATTGAATGTAGGTAGCCAACTTGTTTTCCTCACTTAAACTTTTTCACTTGATACCTTAAGCAAACGAGTAAGTAGGTACGTACACACCATTCCTTAAATCAAGCTTGATGTCAGGTCAAAAAAGGGAAGGATGGCAATTTTCTTAAGGAGAGGAGTGGGATTCTCTTTGTGTACATTTGAAATTGGTAGGTTGGGGAAAAAGTTCTAGTTGGCTAGAAAATGTTTACTGGTTTACTCCGCAGCATACTCTGCATCGTCACGCTACCTGCATTGTAAATAGGTAGACTTTCACTTCATGTTCGCAATATAAGCAAGTATAAACAAAGCAAAGGAATGGGAAAATCTAGAGGAAAATAAAAACGGCAAAATTGCGATCTTTCTTTTTATGGATTAATTTTTCCTGCCGTGTGTGCTGTGTCATGTCAGGAAGGGAAAAAAATGTTTTATGTGTGCCTAAAGTAGTTTTGCGACAACAGGAGAAAAAAGATGCTGTGCAGGAATTAAAGTAGCCATTCTTATTTTCCTTTTTACCCCGACATTTTTGTGTTTTATACTTTCACTTGAGCTGGTTGGAATGTAGGATTTTGCCTTGCCTTTTCTTGAAAATTGTTGCTGGGTGGGTGTGTTGAACTTTTCCTACAAGACAAACAGGACAGGAACGATAAGGAAATGCTATATCGTACATTATGACAGCCTTTTCTCTCCAAATGTTCCCGATACTTGTCCAACTATTAAGAAGCCGCATAAGCTGGTAATGCTCTGTGAGAGCACTTATCCACTTTTCTTCAAAGAAAACAGTTTCATGCTCGTGATTAATCTTCTCTGTATTTCATTTAATAGGTTGGAGCGCAGCATTCAATGACTTGTTTATTTTTCGGGTGGCTTTGACTTTCTCTCTTGGCTTATTTTTTTTCTATTGTATCAAGTGAGTCTCAGCCTCGATATTGTCGCATTTGTCCAGAGACAAGACAGATACATTGTTAGCTTCAAATCCTTGCAGTGCAGTGTGCAAAATATATTTCCTTTCAGTTGTTTCGCATTTTGCCTTATCGTCGGATTCTAGACAGTAGCTTCTGTTTCGTGAGGAGAATTTACTTTGAACTAGCTCGTAGCTAGTTTGATGACTAATGGCCAAATATACAATTATTTATGCTATGCTTTCATCATGGATGAATTACTGTTCCCTCCGTGTTCCTAAAAGCTGTAGAGAGTAATATTAGTTGCAATGTTTTATCTGCAAAATGCTGTTATTGCTTTTCAAAATTATGTTATCATAATATATTTCATATTGCAATTACAAATAGGAGTAGTTGGATCCTTTTTTATACTGTTGGATACATGTATCGCAAATACAGCAGGTACCAAATTTATGATAATGATGGCATTGTGGGAAATTATGGCATAATATGCAATTTTTCCTGATATTTAATGAATCTAAAAACCAAATACATAGCAAGTTGTACATATATTGTTAAGGTGGAGGTTAAGCCAAGGCGTAGCGTGTCTTGTAGATTGAAAAGGGATGTTAGGAACTCAGCATGTTGGTCTGCATGCTTTAACTCGAACGCCTAAAAATGCGCTTGCTTTTATCCAAGCAAAACTTTCAATATTATTGATTTGTTTACAAACCAAGTCCCAACTTTCAGGAGTACTTGGCAATCTTTAGCACGTTAAACAATAGATACAGTTATTGCTTGGAGAAAACATTTCGAGAGAAACTCGACAAAATTGAAACAGTCTGTTCCAAATTGTGTCTTTTGGCAACCTAACTGAAACTGATACGACAAGAATCGAAAATCACACTTTTTTGCCACTGTAATTTGCCCAAGCTCACATCTCAAATTGGCCGTTTGTAGTGTAAAATATCTCTTTAAAGTAAATGCCGACTGCTTACTGACAAAGATGTCTCTGATAATTTCAAAAGTTGCTGGAAGCGCATATATCTTCCGGTCTCAATTTCTTTATCTATTTCCTAGCAGTCTCATAGTTTCCCTCTGCGAACTGGTTTTTCACCAATATAGTCATTTCCAACGACACTGATAAGAGTTATGAAAAAGATGGCGAGTATGAGTATGGCTGCAGTAGGTTACTACAATATGGTACAGTGAAATGTGGTTGTGAAGTTATTCTGCAAATCTGCGACTAACGATAAGACAAGAAAAATGAGCATTAAAGCCGAGCTCTTATTTGAACTTACACCACAGAAGGAAGTCATGCAGCCAGGCAGTCTATTTTCCTATTTGGTAGAATATCTGCAGAAATGTAGCCGCAATCGCAGGCAATGTCGGAAGCCCAAGGAATCTTAAGGTTGGTCGTTGGTCTTGGTTTGATACTATTCTAGTGGCGGAGGCTGATGTGACTTCGTAATATGCAATTACCATAACCTATGGTTATAGTATGATATGAAATGGGAATGGCAACCCTTTAGAATAACAGAGGACTTTTGAACTTTAGGTTATTTCATACACGGATTCACCAAAAAGCATTTGAATCTTGAAAAAATGCGTAGTTTACGGCAGTGACGATGGCGCAACCATGAAAAGAACAGAAAATCAGGATTTTTCTCTAACAACTTATTTAAATCTCAAAAGAAAGTCCTCAAAAGAAAGAAAGTTGTTTCGGGAGATTCCTCAGAACTGAAGAGAAAGGTTCACACAGAGAAGGGCTGCTTTCTCACCTTTTTTCTTTCACTATTTTTACTTACATTTCTGGGATTTATGACGGGAAAACAGTAATTCCCCACTGTTACTTGGTATTATTCAAATTACGGTCACGATTTTATGGGCTCCTTTGTCCCAACTCATTTCATTCAGTTATTCATGCTCTATTGTATCAGCAAAGTACTCATCAGTATGCTTCAAACCAGCAAAACTATGTTGCATAAGATAGAGAGATCGTAAATGTGTGAAACCGAAACCAATGGAGAAAGAGTGTAGACACTTCATACTTCACTACAATGATTGTTCTTTTGCAAGTGCTATTGAAGTTGCGGAACAAAACTGGATATGAAAGAAAATGGATAAATTTATTTGGATGCAATGGTGTCTGTGATTTGGTGCAACTTCTGGGTATCAAAGGAAATCGATTTTGGTCAGATGAAATTTACTAGGTGCTTACATGTTTTTGTAAAGGCACAACAAACAAATCAGACGTTGTGATTTAAAAATGGCGGCAGTAGTTTTATTGTAAGTAAAAAGGATAAATTTTACTGAACTTGATTGTGTGCATCACGTAGACACAAGGAATCTACAGCTAATACAAAACGGGTAAAAAAACTCGATTCCGGTATCCTTTCACGGGAACTTTGTCATAATATACCTACCTAGTCAATAGTAAGTACATTAAGGATATTGAGTAGGTAATTGATGCTACCTTTTGCTTTTCGTATCCACCGTTTTCCTTTCTGTATGTAAGTAACAGTCGTAAGTCTTACAGAAGAAATTACTTTTGTCAGTTCACCTGCCCACAGCCGTCAGTTCAGATGCCAATTTTACATGTCTTTTTTCTGGATAAAAAATGACTCGGAGGGTTTTATTACATCCGCCTTAGCCTGGTCTCCCCTCCGCCCACCCCTCATATTCTCTTTAGTTAGATGTCACGCAGGAGGGGAAATAAAAATAATTCATGGAGACAAAAAAAATCCATTCGAATGGACGCGGAAAATTTAAGAGCTCCACAAACACCTACAAGTAAGAAAACATTTTCTACTTTTTTTTTGTATTTTCAAAGATATTAATTTCTGTCACAAAATTCATTGATATATCCACCCATCTTTACCATACGTATCACGTACGTTCTATTTACGTAGTGTATATAAACAGTGTGAGCTTGACAGATTTTTTAAATTATTTTTTTAAATGTTATGAACGGAACTAATTAATGAGCTTAAAAATACAGTCGTTTTACTGTTTTATACACCTTTTTCATTCACCGAGATTTTTCGTTTTCTAAAATGGTTTAATTTATTGACTTATTACTTGCCGTACACGTTGTGTGGTGCAGCACACTCAGATTTAAAGCTGCTCTAACCATTATCAGTCCTATTTTCCCCCCTAGTTGAAAATATTGGAAAACCTTGGTACTTTTTCAGAATCGACTTTCAACAGATGATGATGAATATGCATGTTCAATACGTGCTCTTTCCTTCCCAACAGAGCTTATATTCCCAAATGAAACCTAATGCAGTATGACGATAATTCAAATGATTGGGTAATTGGGATCATACCAAGCAAATTGCTTTGAGACTCAACTCACCAAACTTGGTAACCGAAGAGCAGCCCTCATTTCAATAGAATGGGAACTAATTTTTATGAATTTATATTGCATTCCACCGGGAGCAGGAAGTTTCTCTAATGAACCTATTCAAATGGGGAAAGTCATAAAACATCGCAAAAATTAAGGCGTATCCAACCCTGTATCCAAGCTCCCCTGCGTCGATGAAAGTAAAAATGATGATCACGTAAAATGACAGTAATTAATGAAAAGATGTATAGATCCTATCGATCCATTTTGTATGCATATCGCATACCCAAATGCATGCGTTAGAATCCACACAGCTTTCTCTACTCCGTATTCTTGGGAGTTTTTTTCCTGAAGTTTGAATTAATAAACTTGGAAAGGTACGTACGTATCGCCAGTGATACTTTTAATAGGAAACGGTTATTTTCAACCAAGTCTACTAAAAATAATGCTGGGTAATGGTCTACGAGACGAGATTTAAGAAATGATGGCCTGTCTTATGGTTAAATTGGCACCACCAATTTTTCCCTTCCCGGATTTCCCTCAGGTTTACATGTGGCAGGTACGGTGCAGGAGTCGTGTGCAGTCAGCTCTCTCACTCAGGAATAATGATGCGAGAAAGCCAACAGGATGTGTATTTACGTGTGGGAGAAGAAAAGTGGAAAAAGGAATAAACGTTTTTTTCCCTTCCAAGTGTACGTATGATGTATAATTGGGCAATTTGGGGAAGTGCCTTTTCTTCTTTTGATAACGATCTTTATATACTCACTTCATTTTTTTTGCTGGCAACGCACTTTATTGCTATATTCACGCAGCATGTTTACGGATGGATGGATGACTTCCTGACTTTCTCCGCATGAATTCCGGATATCACTTCTATTAATGTAGCAAATATATGTCATTTGAGATTCACTTTCTTGTCAAAGACGTCTCCTCCTGTCATTGAAAGCTGCAAGGAATGTTCTCTTCCTCCAGTGATTTCGATTAGTAACTGAATCATATATATTTGGCATATGAAAGCATCTATAATGTAGACATATCTCTATATATTTCTTGTGAAAGTATTTCTTATGAAACCATTACACGTCTTATAACCCGATAAATTCAGGATTATCCTAAATGTCACATTCTGGGAGGATTTCAAGCCAAGCTGTCTCATCAAGGATTTGAGGTTAGTGGCCTGTCAATTATAAAGACCGAGGAGATCTCGTAGGTCGTGTGGGCTTTAGCAGAAATTGCTCATTCCACAACTTTCATCATTTAGGAATTTAATTAGATTTTACAGTACGAAGACATGACTATAACATCTACCTACGGTTTCAATCACTTGACTGAATTGTCCAACTTTTAATTATACCGTCAGGTATAAAATAAATGGTAATATAGCGAAAGTTATGCCTAAATCTTTCGATACTATTGTTCCTATAATGTGTTAACAAAGAGGAAGAAAAATACAATGAATAAGCTAGAATATATTTTATTTGCTCATAATTTACTTGCTTACGATTAGGAGAATTTCTTCAGATTCACATTTGCAGTAAATGGTGGTCCAGCCAATGTATTTTCGTTTCTGAAATAAATAAAACAAACAATTTCAAACATAAATAATTTCGAACTGCATTCAGTTCTTTAAATATATTAGTAAATATGCATATTTTTTAAATTTCAAACATATATGAAAGTAGGTACGATACATTTTCTCTTTCTATTTAATTTAAAACACCAACCATGGAGGGAAAGATTGGAAATTGTGTATGTATTACTAATTCATTTCAATCATTGAAAGTTTGAGGATAGCCGCCTCTTTGAATTTATTTATGTATACCGCTTCGTTCAAGTCAAAATTGAAACTTTAAGTTTATGTTTTAGAAGTATGCATTTGGCATTTGTCAGGGAGCGCAAACTACGATAGACTTTCTTGATCCCCATAAACCGTCAAAAGCTCTTTTGGGGTTTCACAAATCAAATTTCAGAATCATGAAATTCCTCCGATCGTCAGCAACCTTGGAAGGCTCTGAGTGACTGAGGTCTCCCTCCGTGTGCTTCATGGCTTCCCCCATCGGTATTTACCACATTTATATTTCTCTTTCTCTCCAGTTTCATCTCATCACACTACCTCCTTTTACCTCTCGTAGGTTTTTCCTCCAAGAAATCGACTAGTGAACGACAGCCAATAGTAAATGCCAACTTGTAAAAATGATAGTGTTGGCAATGGTTAACAACATCAAATCGGGCAAAGCATCCCATACCAAAATCGGCACGGAGAAAATTTATCTCCCCTATTGCAATGCTATAAAACAGTGGGGACGAAATAGAGTGGAGAATCTATAAAATTCCGTATAAGTATAAATATATGTATGTAATTCCTCAAAACGAACATTTCTTTTTATATTCGATAATCATTTTACGTTGGAAAACGGCACGAGCCAATACTACTTCATGAACAACATTCCACACGAAAAAGTACTTGTCTCCCCTAACTTTGATGATCAAGTTTCACTTTGTATTTTTATGCTCATATATCAGACCATATAAATCTACCTGATTATTTCCCATCCTATGATTTGGCCTTAAGTATGATCATCACGTTCAAATCCCAACTGACCTTTGTCTGCTGAATAGGCAAAATAACTCAATAAAACCAGTGACAAAATGATGTCGATATGATATTGGCAGTTGTCATATACTTATGTGATGTCATTGAAGAAGCATTTTTTGCTCATCGTTATCGCTTCTACCGGTTATGCTTCTGCACAACTTGTGATGACAGAGGAAAGGTTTCTGTTTTAATATTTTATAAACGGGACTTCCAGAAAGGAAAATTTCATCACATGTTATAATTTTTAACTTAAATAAAATATGATTGTACTTGTTTCAATGAAGAAATATAGTATTCAAATAATTGAACAACAGAATTTTCATGTAATTTTTGTTGGCATTTATTTATATGATGATGATGGAAGGGAAACAAGAGTGATAAGTTCTACTTTGTGCTATATTCCATTTTATCGTTACCGGCTGCATTGGAAAATAGTACACGGTTCACAAACACATTCATATTTAAAAAAGTTATTACCTACACATGTTGGAATCATAAATGGCATAGAATGATCATATTGAAAAGAACATTTCCAAATCTCAAGTTTGTTGAACATCTTCCTACCTATATAGAATGATGGAGTACCAAGTGGGCTCTCTGGAAGCTGTAGGCTTTTTATTTCACAGCAGTTCCAGCAGATATTGACAAATCATTTTCGTTTTCTCTAGCAGCAAAAAAAATCGTGTAATAAAATCCGAGGTGTTTCATAGTTTTAGAAAAAACGAAGGCTCTGTTCAAGGCTCTCCCCTTTAGAAATGAAACAAAAATGAAATCATAGGTAACAGACAAGCATTCTTCTTCTTCCATCCATCTTATTTTTGTATCCCGATGTGACTGTCCTCCGCTTTCAGTCATCAGAATTGGTCCTGTAGTTTATATACGGCTTGTAAAATTCCGTAATAAAAATATTTGTTTCAAAATGAAATTGCTTTCGTCAAGAGTAGGTCTCTGTTGGTAGTTTTGCGATATAAAGTTATTTTTCTTCAGTCAACGGAAATAGTAAATAGGAGGGTACATCTTGGCAAAAGTTTTTCAGAAAATGGAATGCGGAATATAAAAAGGAAATTAACTGCTTTGTCTGGTGTTGGGCATGGTATAGTTTTCGTATATTTGTAGATTAAAACTTCCTGCCTAGCGTATTAAATCTAGCATTTGAGGAAAATTTTGATGTCCTTACTTTTGTGACATTATAGAAGCTACCGGAAGTTCAACCAATTTTATTACAGTTCAGAGAAACTACAACACGACAACGTTCCGTTTTTACTCAGCCCAGTCATATTTCATATTCGTAAGGTGTACTTAATACACACAGAGAAACAAAAAAATATCCGAGCAAGTGCGTATATTCTTTAACCTGACATTTTTCTCCATGAACCATTTCCAAAGAAAAGGGTTATAACAGTCATTTCTTTTTTTTTACATCTCTACTTGACAATAATGAATAATGACATTGTTTCCAGAATTCCTGAAATTATATCCTTTCGTATACGTAGGTACGTATCTTCAGTGCAGGTGTATGAATGGGCTTGCCTGGATCAAAAATAGCTTTCCTATCTTTAGAACCATATCATGCATAAAATCGGAGCTCTCTGCTTCTCCGTCCCAGCGTGTTATGGCAATGTCACAAAAAGAAAATCAACTAAGGTAAGATGACTCTGACTGGCTGACTCACGCTTCGCAACAACGAAGAAGGAAATAGGAAGCTGGTAATAAAAGAATAACTTGTTTAGTTGACGAGAAAGCCATGGCTCGGAGCGCTCCATGCCTGATTATTACTGAGAAAGCGGATGCCTAATTTTTGGAATGAAGAAAGGAGGAAACTAGCTTAACTCACTAGGCTCGAATAACTTACCTGGCTGCCTGATAGCTGGAGAGAAGCAATCTCTAGGCTTAGATTTAGATAATGCTCCAACAGTGCATAACAACTACCTTAAGCATACTTATCAGCCGTTATTTTCTGCCTAAATGGAAATACGCTATAACTAACTGAATTTCCTCCGTCTTCCATTTTGATTCATGTAGATTCGAAGGTAGCACGGATAAAAAAGCGTGTAGTAGTCGCAATGCACTATTATTACTGAACATGAACAACCCACCCTGCCATTTTCCTTGAAGACGACAGGCTTGAAAATAATAGCGGATAATGGGAGAAGAAAGTAAGATGGGAAATGTGCCTGCTCTTTTTTCCTTGACAATGCTAATGTACTCCAATTGAGAGAAAATCAAACATGACAAGGCTTTTCCTGTCTGTATGGCTGAATTTTTTCATGCCATATTTTTATTTTACTATGAAGAAGGCGTGTACGAAGGCTTGTCATTTTGGGAGAAAGGAAAATTATACCAGTTCAAATTGTTTTTGACGGCTTGAGCTCGCTCGCTTGTTCGTATTACTTTCTTGGCTATGGTGGGTAGGTAAAGTATTTACCAATCATTTGCGATTAGAAGGTAAAATAGCTCGAATGCCTGATCACAACTTCGTAACTACTTGGAGAAGTAAATATGATAGCAGATGATTATTAGCATGAATTTCGATATTCCCAGGAGCAAACACTTCTACCACAGAAAGGCAAGGTTGCTGCTAAACCTTGATTGTTGTAATGGATGAAGTGATCAAAAAGCCACGTGCGCCTACTGCATTATCAAACCTCATTTCCTCGATCAGACTAAAAAACGAAAGCTTTCTCTTTGCTTTATTTCCATATTCCAATCTGCGTCGTATTTCTTGCAGTAAACAGCACTTTCTCGTAGACTTTTAGAATTGAGTAATAGGATAAGCAAAACAGGAAGACAATCAATTAGATGCAGATGGGAAGCTTTATTGAATAAATTTCTTTTCTTTTTTGTGTTTACCTATTCAGGAGGGTTTACAAATTCCAATGCAATTTTTTTTCAGCAACCTTTGATGTTGTATCGAACTTATTTTACAAGTTCGTCTTAAAAATTAACAACAAATTATAATTTTGATAACGAAGATTTAAGAAATCACGAATTCATGAGCCCTGTAAGTTTATGCCTGCATGTTATTCATGAAATTTAAAGTACTGCACATTCAGAAAATTTTGTTGAGGTTGACGTACATGGTAGACCGCAATTTACATAAATAAACCTCAACCGTGACTTACGCAAGCTAGCAAGACGTTTTTTGTTAAATCCGTAGGCGCTACACAATTCCGTATTTTTAATACACGATAGCGGATTTAATCTAGCTTTGTTTATCTTAAAAGGATAAGAACTGCTTTCACAGACGCAGCAGAGTTTTCGAGAAAGAATGAATGAATCGGGGAAAAGAGGAGTTCTCTAATCTAATCAGTGGAGTGACGAATGAGAATTTTATGCATGGCTAACACCGAAAATCTCGACTTGTGTGTGATTGCATTCCCCCACAATTTGCTGACAAAACATTAATGCTAGTCTAAACGCCAGATCCAGGCCGCTGGAAAATAACTTAAAATGCTTTGCCACTTCCCTTTCGTCGATCTACAAGAATGTCTTTGAAATTTACGAAACAAACGTCCACAAAGACTTTGCTGACTGAACTATGTATAATTGAATGCTGTATGTTTTCTTTATATTTTACTAATTTAATGCATTCTGCATACATACATATTTTGACTTCGTCACGGTGCTGAACTTCAAGTTATTCCACCGCAAGTAAAAGTTTTTGTGGTAAATTATTTTGAGATGTGTGGTGAAAACCCACTCGTTCCATCAACAAGAGAACCAGGTATGAAAGTACATTTTCTCGATGACTATTGTTCATTGACAAAGGAATATATACTTACACAAGTGCATTCCTTTATGCATTTAGAAGAGGGCAAAGAAAGTTCTTAACAGAAGCGTAGAGGAATGCCGCATGTTTTCCTCGAATGACTGCATTCACTAATTCGAACGAGAAACCAAAATCGACAAAATTTGTCGAAGAAATGCTGCGAGGTTATCGAAATGTATATGGTACATAGGTAAGTTTAGTTTGTATTAATAAGAATGAGAAATGAATAAGTTTAAGGTGCAATGAATCGCGTCTCTTTTCTATTACCAACTTTGTCCCCTGGTCTGACCGCGAGTAGGTATGTGAATGATATTGTCCTTGCTCAACTCACACGTGAATGAACGACTGAATGAAAAAGTAAAATTAAACGGTTTAGCCTTTTAGATGAAAATAGAAAGGTGCTAGATGCAGTAGAGTTCACCGCCTGCCTGCATATTAGTCTTAAATATTCCTTCAATTATTCAATATTTAAATCAATAACTTAAAAAATCCCTTCTATTATTCAATATTTAAATCAATAACTTAAAAATGCCTTTTAATATTCAATATTTAAATCAAAAA
>JAQGAI010000113.1:0-27485 GCA_034696905.1 Lepidocyrtus violaceus | reverse complement strand
GCTACACCTCCTTCCTATTCCTATCCCTTACTCTAAACACAATTTTGGAGATACGCCACTACCTCAAAAACTTCAACCAGCTAGAGAAAAACGAAAACCTCATGGAGAAAGTAGGAGAGTTTCGAAACTTGGCCTTTGTTTTCTCTATGAGCTTCCTCTACGGCTATCATCTCTTTCGATCCAACCGTTTCAAAAGATGCATCCTGGGATTCTGCGAACTAATTCGGGAGTTTGGCCCAGGCTGCTTGAGAAGAGGAGCTGTATTATCTTATCCCAGATTTTGCTGGCTGGTCAGCCTGACATGCATGACGTTGGGCGTAATCGAGAACATCCTATTTGACTTGCAAAGCCTTGAGAAGGAAAGGGAGGATATGATTTCTCAAAACAGCTCCCTGTTACAACGAAACTTCGACATTTACGTTGCTGACGAGAATCCCTGGCACGCTATCCTTCCCACTGAGAGCCCATTTGTTTCCATTCCCATTAATATCATCAACAAACTGGGCACTTGGGCTTGGGTCTTTGGAGATACGGTCGTGATCGTATTTTGCGAGGCCCTGGCATTGCATCTTCAATACCTGAATGAGAGCATTTTGGGAAAACTGGAGAAAGTTACTACAAAGCCGCATGAGCATCTTGCAAAAATTTCGGAACCAATTTTGATGGTGAAAGTAGAGCCATTACGGAAAACAACAAGAATGGAGGAGTTTGATAACACCGAGCCTCCATCAATAATCTGGGATCTGGCTCTGGAGAGGTTCCGGAAGCTGTTGGACCTCACCATTGAGGTGGAGCGTTATGTTGGAGCTTTCCTGCTGACTTGCTATGTTTGTGTGGGTCACGTTCTCATCACGATATTCGCTTGGATTGCGCCGGACATTTCGGTTTCCCTTTCCAAGTCATCTCCGTATTATGTCCATTACAGCTCCCTTTACTATACATTTCGGGTGGCGATTGTGACGTATTACGTGAGTAAGGTGCATCATAACAGCAATGCCATTTTGGAAACGGTGGAGCGCTGTCCGTGCTCATTGTATTCATCTGTTGTAAGCATATTATATCCTATTTATATAATTGCATATTTAAATTAATATTTAATCCTTAATTTGACATTTTTCAAGTGAAATCAAATTCGGTTTAGAAATATGCATACTTTTTTTTAATTTTTAGACGGAGAGGCTGGAAAGACAGTTGACCGGAAATGCAATAGGCATCCGCCTCTTCTCCACCTTCCTAATCTCCCGACACTTCTTCGTATCGCTGGTTGGCTTCATTTTCACTACGGAAATCATCTTCCTCCAAATGGCGAATGCGGTGAGGCCGTCACCGCCAACCTAATTGACTTTCTTTTCTTTATTTAATTTTTTTTTGTGTAGGACGGAGAGAACAAATAATGTTCTTGTAATATAATGCTTTACATAATGTAATGCTAACATAACACAATGGCAATTAATTCTTTATGGCTTCATCAAAACATTTTTTCTTTGAATTTCAATGTGCTTATTTTAATGAGCTGGAGATGATGCCAGTAAGAGTTATGTAAGTGTATATACATACCTAGATGTGTGTCGTTACTTTCTCCATAATAATACGTTAATCATTCTTCAATTCATACAATTTAATTTAATTTTTGACATGTTATGGAAATATTTACTTATCATCAATCATCATGTCCATCATCCAGCTGAATTTTTAAAACATGTCTGTATGTTAACTTCAAACTAGGTTAACGATACAATAATAAGTAGCTATTTTCCTTAGCTAATTCGTAAAAAGTGCGTGGTTAAAGAACGTTTGAGGGTTGGAGAAAGTTAACAGTTTACAGATGGCAGATAGAATGTTTTATGCAGAACTGAACCTTTATTCGAGTTAGTCAAGTCGATCGATGGTATCGTCTGTCTAACAATGGAGGAAGCATCATCTTCAGAAGGGAAATGTTTCATGATGACCGCTGTGAAACCAACCGTGTTACTCGAAATGGGGCTGGGAATATTCCCAGAGTAAATAAGCCATTGACACAAATTAATATAAACTAGATAAATAATTTAAACTTATTTAAATCATTTCAAAATGAAGCAAACTGATTGAATAACAAGAAATATAATTTTCTAGACTCATTGTAAGCGAATGAAACAAAGTTGGCTAGAACTGCTGGTTTTTTATCTGTAAATCATCTAAATTTAAAGTTACATGAGGATTTATACCTAGCCTAATCCATATATCCATGTACCTTGTATTTTTGCCAATTTAAGGGCACTCTGAGATTCTCACCAATGCCGATTTGGTTTTAGGGGCCTGTCATTACTATCAAGTAGCTTAAAGTGCTTA
The DNA here is from genome assembly GCA_034696905.1 of Lepidocyrtus violaceus. Lineage (NCBI taxonomy): Eukaryota > Metazoa > Arthropoda > Collembola > Entomobryomorpha > Entomobryidae > Lepidocyrtus > Lepidocyrtus violaceus. Next base: position 25,157 of record JAQGAI010000113.1, on the reverse strand, counting down.
CCTACATTCATTTTGCTATTTTACTTTTTCACAAGCTAATTCATAATTAAACAAGAGTCGTTTCTCATCGTTTTGAAATTTCCTAAAACGATTCGATGGAACAGAGCTGTCGTTGAAACTGTGTGCCTGTCCATATCTGGCTGCTGGCCTAGCTATGCGGGGTGAAAAGATGCCAGAATTAAACTATTGTTAATGCTGGACATTGTTTTCTCCTCAAAAAGTGACATTGTTAGTTTAACCCTTAAAAGTAATAAATGAGGTAGACAATTTTCTATTTTATTTCAGAAGGAATTTGTGCAATTTTCGTTATTAGCCAGTTAGTGTCGCCAACTAACAGAACTAGTAAATGATGGTAAATAAGATTGACATGACATGGATAAATTGGCTTTCTCTTCAAAATTCAAATTCAGCAATGGAACGTGCATAAACTGAACTGTTATTTTTTTATGCAACAATGGAAAAGGGAATGTCAAAAAATTATTTGGACCTTATGCAATAATTTTCTCAACAAAATACTTATATATACTTCATTCTCTGCAACTTAAAATTAGTTTTGGTGCATATCCATTCATATTCAGACGTGCATTATTAGTTGTTTATGTTTTTGAAAACCCAAAAGGCTTTTCCCCTGTAAATTAATAATTTCTACTAAAAGCTCCTCTTTTCAGCAAGCTACAGTGGATTCTGAGTGAAAAGCTGGCTCTATGTCCATTGTTGGTCACAAATCAATATTTATAGCTCATCGCCTGTGTAGCTCTTACCTACACAAAAAAAAACTGAATCGGAATTCGAAAAGGGATAACGAATATAATCAATCAAGTCAAGAACAAGAACATACAATTTACAGGTGTATTGATGGCTGGCATGTGACTGGCGACTTATTGTTAGCTAGCTGGGAAGACACCATGTCATGTCGTCACGTTAGTCACATACCGTTACAATTGTTCATGGTCAATGTCAGTTTTATGACGTGACGATGAATGCTGTCTGCAAGCAATGAACTAACGTTTTTGGACTGCACTAACTGCATATTTACGATTTTAATCTCCGACTGATGAAAGGTTTTGATAAGAACTCTCCTTTTTTTAAGTGCTAACAAATATCTGAAAATTAAATTATATGTATAAAATAACAGTTTAATTAATGTGCTTGCATAACTAACTTTTCAGTGAGCTAGATCCTGCGTTATTTGTTTTGCCGATTTTGTGTTTTTTTTTGCATATTATGCCTATAGATCCGGAGGAATTAAAAGTTACTTTTCATACGTAAATATCAATAACTATATTGTTCGAGGTAAAGTTTCGTTTCGAATAAATCGAGTTGAATTTTTCAAAGGCATGAAGCAGCTAAAAGTTGTTGTGTTCGATCGATAGTTTCCAATTTCCGTTGGTTTTCTACATAACAGACAGCTATTCCTATTTTAAATGGAACAGTCTCGCCATCTTTTTCCACTCCCAAAATGCAAGCAATCTTGGTAGGGATTGATATTGGAGAAAATGAGAAATTCATCCACCAATTTGCACCTCAAATTACTTCTACACTATTAGATGTCGATTAAAAATTGCAAAATAAAAATTCAGGATTTCTTTATTAAATCAACAATAGGATAAATGGTAACGTTGCAGGCTTCTCTGCTAAAAAAAAATGTCGCAAAACGTGTCCCCAGAGGAGAAAAGCTTCAGGAAAGCTTTAAAACCCACAGTATTTCTGGGATCTGCATTAGCCATATTTCCGAGGAATGACATGCTCAAACCAAAGGACCAAAAAGGGATCGGTCTCTTTCTCCAAAGGTACTACTCATCCTCATTAAGAAAATCTTTAATACATAGTTAATTAAATTCAACCTTAATCAATTCCTAATTTTCCAGAGCCTACGCCAGTCTCATCTTCATCTTCGTCGCCATCAACCTCCTCCTCATGCTCATCCAGTACATCCGGGATTTCAATCATTCCGGGAAAAACTTTATGGAAAAGTTCGGCGAGTTTACGAACATAGCATATGCCTTTTCCATGGCCTTCATCCATGGCTATCATCTGATGGCGCCCCAACGGTTCCGGGACATTCTGGAAAACTTCCATGCAACAATCCAACATTTGGGCTCCGGCTGTCTAGGGAGGAATCCTTCATACTTTGTTGGCTTCTGCTGGCTAGTCACCCTGTCAAGTATGCTCCTTGGCATTTTAGAAAGCGTTTTCTTCGACATGCAAAGCTTGGGAAAGGTAGATAAGATGAGTAACAGCACAAGGATTACTCGCTACTTCGATTCCAACTTCAGCTTCAGTCACTGGAAAGAAGTGATCCCCTCCAGAAATCCGGTTGTGATTGTAATCATCGTTATCCTGGTCAAGCTAAGCACACTGGGTTGGATTTTTATGGACACCATCGTAATAATCCTATGCCAAGCGCTTTCCCTCCACTTTCAAGGTCTGGATGAAGCCATTCAAAATGAGCTGATCGAAGGTTCCAATCCAATTGGAGGGGGCCAAGCAAACAACAATCCATTATCCAAGGACGGGCTGGAGATGTCCGCCTTCGTAAAAGTGATTCCACTTTCTCCTCCGTCTAAATTAAAGGAGGCTAATCATGCGGAAATGACTTGGGATTTGGCCCAGCAAAGGTTTCGCATGTTGATTGGGCTCACTCGGGAAACTGAGAGTTATGCTTGGCCACTGATTTTGGCATGCTATGCTTGTCTGGGGCACGTTCTTGTCGCATTGTTTGCGAGTATCTGTCCCGATATACCGGTTTCTTTCTCCACATCAGCGAACTACTACATTTTCTACAGTTCGATTTACTTCAGTGTCAGGGTTGGAGTGGTGACGTATTTCGCGAGTAAAGTGAGTCACTCCAGTTCCAGCATTTCAGAGACAATCGAGCAGTGTCCTAATTCAGCTTACAGTCTTGCCGTAAGTTTGTAGCAAGAGTAGATGTTTAAGTTAAATTTAAAAAAAGGAACTTTTTAAAAACCTTGATTGATTTTCTTTTTGTCAATTTGCTTAGACCGACAGACTAGAAAAAATGATTGACAGAGCCCCTGTCGGGATCCGTCTCTTTGGGACGTTTACTATCTCTAGGCACTCCGTCGTGACATTGCTCAGTTTTATCTTCACAACGGAAATAGTTCTCTTGCAAATGGCGAGTGCAATTAGACCTGGTCTACAACAGCCACAAAACTAACTTGAATGAATGGCGAAACCGATACGGGCCACTCTAGTCTACTCACAGCAAGTTCATCCAATCATCAGTATCTGCATTATTAAAAAGCAGGAGTCACTTAATTAACAAATCTTCGATAATATTTTTCAGTATTTAATACAATACATACATAAGAACGTAAATAAAGATTAATACATTATCTTCAAAAGTTTTAATAAATTAACATTTTATTTAACCTGTTTTTATGTATGGTGAATTAATTACAAAAGAAGCGACTTTCAATAATGCAATTTAAGTTAGGTAAATACAAAAAAAAAACAATCTCCACTATCATTTTCGATTTTACATACAAAAATTGAGTTTTAAGCAGTAGTTTACTGAGGATGATTCATAACGGCCCTCTGCAACCCTCCAGCTTGATCCCCCCCGTAGTTTGGCCAGGAAGGGATCAGCATCCACCGCTGCTGTCCCGTTTGTGTCTGAATCTGTTGCTGATGCTGCTGCTGTTGTGTTTGGTGATTGGGGCTAGGATGATGATAAGCTTGGTGGAAGGAAACCCCACCAACACCTCCACCCCCACCACTGTCACTGCTTACTTCACTTCCAGAATAGTTCCCGTAGTTTACTCCGCCCGACGACGTTGATGGTTGTTGAGAAGTCGCCGGTGCAGTCTTGGCCGGACTTGGGCTCTTCTCCATTTCCAAAATCTGACCATGCTGGGATTCCGAGTGCTTCCTCAGGGTTGGGAACTGGCTGAACTTTTTTTGGCAGACGGGGCAGACAAATCGCTTCTCTCCGTGGTGGAGTAGATGTCGCTTGAGACCAGTTGGAAATAGGAACTCCTTACCACATCCTGGCTGAGGACACACATGCCTCGGCCCCTGTCCATGGACTTTTCTAACATGGTAGTAGAACACGCTTGGAGGAAATCCCTCCCCGCATTCTGGACACTCCTTCCAGTTGGCTGGAATTGGAGGCCGGACTGGAATAGCTACTTTTGAGGAACCCTTTTTCTTCTTGGGCTTCTTCCGATGCGCGAGCATGTGATCCATGAGAAGATTCCTGGAGGAGAACTGGTTCCCACACTCAGAACACTTGTGGAGCTCATAAGCCTCAGCAGCATTTTGGAACTTTGCCATTTTCTTAGGAGGAGATGATGAGCCCATCCCACCTTCCGCCTTTCTTTTACTGTGAAATTCATTTCGATGCTGCTGTTGTTGTTGCCTTGTGCCAAATTGGAGGTTGCAGTCGGGACAGGAGAACGTTGTTGAGATTCCGTGCACAGTTCGAAGATGCTTTTCAAGGGAGTACTTGTGCGCAAATAGCTTGTGGCATTGGTGACATTCCGCCTTTTTCCCCTCCGCATTTGACCTTGAACTTTTTGGAGATTCTTCGGATGAGGATTGATCAAATAGGAAGTGTCCCTTTACAATGCCACTGCCTGATGCAAAGTATTGGCTTTCAGCGGTGTGATCATTGTCGTGGTCTTCTTTAATGTCGACTTCCACCTCGCAACAGACGCCAACGCTGATACTGTCACTGGTAACGCTGCTTGCTTCGTCCAGCATCGAATCCCCAGCGTTTAGGCGAGCCTCTAGTCTGTGACCATACTGGAACTGGTGGTTACCTGAAAATAATAGAATACAAATTTCAGCTGGTACATAAATAGCTTTAAATATATTTAACCGACAATATCACATTTAACTGATCGAATGCTTACACTGAAGAGCCACAGTTGCCCTCAACTCCTCCACCAACTTTCCTCCAGCCGCCCCAACCCCACCTTCACCTTCCAAATGTAACTGACTCCCCAGCCTATCCAAAGTAGTTACTGAGGCTTCCCCGTTATTCCCCACTCCAATTAACTCCCCCAACTGCCCCAGCTTCCAAGCAAGCTGGACTTGAACTTCACACAGCTCCTTGTACAGCTTGCAAATGGAGCTCACCACCGCCTCACAATTCCCACAAAAGACGGAGCCGGAGGAAGATCCCGCCTGGTTCTGCCGTTGTTGTTGGTGGTTGGTCAGAAATGGCAAGATGCTCTTCCCCGGAACGGACAAGTACTGCTGGGAAAAGAGAAGAAACTTCCTGAACAGCTCGGCAGTGTCCTTATTCCCTTGTTCCAACCCTCCTTCCCCTCCATCTGGCTCCGTTTGTGTTTGTTGTTGTTGCTGTTGAGAAAAGTGCTTTTGAAGTTCCTTGTTAAAGTTTGTGAAGCAAATTAGGCAAGTCTCCATCGTCTCGTCTCTCGTGCTTTTTGTTTTAGCAGCCCAAAAACTTCATTTAACAACAATACCTAACTATCTTGAACTTCAAACTTTTTAACAACAATCAAGACAAAAAAATCAAAACACGCCCAGTGCCCAGACTTGTTGGCTTTTGAAAGGAGAAAGTAAACAAAAAGTGCATTTGATTTCAATGTTATGTTTGTTTGTTTATGCCCATGACAGAGAGTTCGTTCGCATCATCTGTTCAAGCCATATAAGCACGAAAGCACTCGCACTGTCGCACTATACACCAAAACCAAAACAATAACAAACCTTCAGACATGAGATCAAATGCTTTTTTTGTGTGTCAGCGTTTTTGATAGTGTCCTTATCATCATGGTTGAGGAGGTGGGCGTCAGGTTTGGGATGGGAATGATGGGATATCTGTGATTGTGATTGATTATTATTGATTAGGTATGACATATGAGTGAAAGTATAATACAGTTTAACAATGGATAGTCAATATGAACTACTTTCGTATCAGTTTTTTGGGAACTTCAAAAGGGAAACTGAAACTGGTGAAGAAGAAGCAGCAGAAGATGATAAGAAAAAGTGGAAGAGCGGACTGAAGGATGCTTTGGAGAATGGACGTCATCATGATTGTGATGGAGGCTTCAGAAGAAGATGGCCTTATGTGGACTTATCGAAAAAGGATGGGTTAATATCTGCAAGCCATATTTTGAAGAGAAACAGAAGGAGGAAGATACGCTTGGAAGAGTGTTCGATAAGGAACAGTGAAGATGAGCGTCGAAAGGTAAAGTTAATTAAACTAATTAAATTAAACTGGCTTGTGATATGATATTTATTTACTTGTTATGATTCAGGAGAATTTTGTTGTGTTGGATAATTATTGTTATTGCTTTACTAATGATTGTGCAGATAGAGATGGCGCCAGGCCGCAATCCTAGAGCTTTTGTTCGGTGCCTTATCTGTTACTCCAAGTTATCGGGATTGGATGAAGTCTGTACGACGACGGACGATAGCCGGAAACATGATGGTAAAGAGGGAGTGGAGAACATGTTTCCCAAGTTCGTAAGCCTTCTTCTGACAACGACAAGTAAGAAAATGACTGAAAGGGACACCACCATGAACCAAAATGGCGATGACCGACTCCAGAAGGAAACTATGAAGCTGGCCTTAAAAAATCCGGGGGTATTTCTGTGCAATATTTGCTCTGTGGCAACTCAACGCTTTGTCCAGGCTTGTCAAGCGCTGAAGGAATTGGAGGAGCTCGTATTTCAAATGAGGACGAAGTTCATCAGCGCTGTAAAGCTTTCCACAGAAATGGCTTCTTCACAACAAGATGAAATGGAAATGGATGAGTCATCATCGTCCAGAAAAATGAAGACGGTGGTGGAGGCCGTGTCATTCCTCAGAATGTGTTTTATGCACGGAGGCTGCCCACCGGAGCAGGAGGACCATATCATGACTTCCGATTTAATCTTTCCGGAATTGGATCTGTTTGCTGATGATGAAGAGGATAATTTAGATGACTCCCAAAATAGTCCCTTTAGTAGGGCTGCAGATGACGATGATCGCATTCCGGATCACAATCAAATACATCTCATCAGTCAAATGACTTTAACAAATGACAACTCTTCCCAGCTTAGTTTGGAAGAGGAAGCTTATTCCAAGCCACCTACTGTAAAGTTAGCACAGACACAGACTCAGTTTGGAAAGCGTAGAAATCCTTTTAAAGCTAAATCAACCGGAAGTAGATCCACCATGAAAAAGCTGTCCTCTAGAAAATCCGCAGATCGATGGAGGATACTGAAATCCAAATACCCCACAATCCAAGAGAAATACGAAGCCCTGCGTCAGAAAAAAATCGCTCTACTGCAGAAATGTCCCAACCATGAACCCCCCGAAGGAGCGACAACGGCAAGGCAATCTTGGCTGAAAGTACCGGTGGAACAGGCGGTTGGAGAGGATGGAGAGGAACGCCTGCTATTTAAAAACGTGGAGATAAAAAAATTGGCGGACGACCTATTCTCTTGTGGAATATGTGGAGAGTCACGGAAGTACAAAGCGTTGTCTTTCGCAAAGACTCACATTAATCTTAACCACATCGGTAAAAGCAAACACTTAAAAATAATTATAGCATTATTAATTATGATCCATTCGGCACTTAATAATTTTTTTACTGTTTTTTATAGATCTATCGAATGGATTTGAATGCGAATACTGTGGGAAGAAATTCTACTACCGTAAGATGCTCCTAAACCATTTGGAAACGTCTCATCACGTGGGCGGAGCAACGTTTCAGTGTGAGATCTGCGGGCTGACATTTGCCAGCCAACCTTCCAGATTTTATCATAAACGCGTCGTGCATGACGGGATCAAGCCGCATACATGTAATTATTTTACCAATAGCTCGATCACAAATTAAATATTATCAATCAAATAGTAAATATAATTAAAATTCCTAATTAGAAATGATGGAGGATGATATATGAGCAGAGCGTTTTCAGTACTTTTTAATGTTGATTTTTTAATTTAATAGGCGAGTACTGCGGAAAGGCATTTGGGAGAAGAAAGGATCTCACCCTCCACGTCAGGCGACATACCGGCGAGAAACCCTTTGTCTGTCATGTTTGTGCGGATGCATTCTTCGATAAGCAGACTATGAAGGGGCATATTATGAGAAGTCATCCTGAAGCTGCGAAGGACCTCCCACCACCTCTACAAAATTACAAAGTACGCAGAAAGCATTTAGATTCGGAAGGGAAAATTGGTGAGACTGATGAAAGTCTGCCAGATCGGATCAGTCATATTTCATTTTCATGAAACATTTAATATTTAAAGAAAAATAAAACTTAACTGCGTGATTAGCAGTTAAAATACAATTAATTTTTTTTAAACCAAAAATAAATTCTATTTCTCAAATTATAAAAATATGGATTGATTGATAGAGAATTTTCTCGAGCAGCAGCAGCTACACCGTTCTACTTTTCCCCCTCCATCGCTTTCTTTATCATTGGCATATACTTGCCCACATTGAGGAAGGCACTGGGCATACTCATATCACATAACCGGAATGTCTGAATCCCGCAAAGGGCTTGTTCTCCACTCTCCTCCTCCTCACAGAATAATCCTCCTCCCAGCTCCCTGTCGCAGATTCCCCCACCCGAGTATTTTTCCACTCCGCAAAAGGTCTTTTTCACGTTGAACCTCGCCTCCACTCCCATCACCTTGTAGCGATCCAAGCGTCTTTGACAATCGTCGGAGTCCAGGATCCGGAAGTCCCTTTTCATCAATCTTCTGCTTCCTCCTTCCGTTGAATTGCTTTTTCCAAAAGGGACCGCAAACTCAACAGCATTCGTTCCATCTTCGGGGTTGACCGATGAGCTGGGTAGTTTTGCTAGCTCCTCTATCTCCACCTCTCTATCCAGCTTGATCACTGCGATGTCGTCCACGTACGGGGAGTAAAGGAAGCTTTTGGAGCCGCTCTTCCGCTGATTCAACTTATCCAGCAAGACATACCGCGCGAACGCCTTGGACCCTGTCACTCCCTCTGGAGCTGCCTCATACTCTTCCCCGTCCCTGGTCGTAATTTTCAGGCCATGTCGAACTTTTCTCCCGTCGGTAAAGGCACAGTGGCCGGCGGTGACAACGACATCCTTGGAAACCAAAGTTCCTCCACAGGAGGGTCCTTTCTTGGAGGTGATGTGCACCTGATGCTCCTGCATTCCCTCCGGAACCTCCTCTCCATACAGCTTCACTTTGAGAAGACTATCTGTATCCTGCTCCCCTGCAATTTCCTGAATCCAATCCCGGAAGTAGCTCACCTCCACGTAGACACTTGGCTTGCATGAAGCCTCATCCAAGTTCTTCCTGCAAGCGTCCCCATCCCCTCCAAATGATGTTATTCCACAGTGAACAGCATCCCCATTAGCATCCCTGCAAATGGCCGGCCCTCCAGAATCCCCTTTCCCAGCCGTAGGACTAAACTGGCCATTCATAATTCCTCCCACGCACAACAACTGATTCGAAAATTCCTTCGTGTCCGCATAAGGCCCTCCGGCCAGTCCTCCAAGCAGCGACTTAAAGCAAGAGTCATCCGACCTTATGAGCAAATTCGCCTTTTGAAGGTGTTGGGAAATGATGCCCAAATCCGTCGTCCCCCACCCAACAATCACAACCTGCTTGGCATATTTCTCCGGATGGAAGTTTTTGGGTGGGAGGGGCAGCGCCCTAATATTGGGCTCATTCTGGAAGTCGATACTCCTTTCCAGTTGAAGCAGGGCAATGTCATTATAAATCCGTCTCCCCAGCAGCAGCCTAGCTCCCTCCCTGTGACCCCTCTGCAAACTGAATCCCTCGTTGATCACTATTTTCTTGATGGGGAACACATTCGTCTGGGAGTTCAGGTTCCCAATGTTGGTTCCCAGAGTGACCTCCGTAGCATTAGCAAGTTTGGGGTTAACCTGGTGGTCAATCACGCAGTGGCCTGCCGTGATCACCCAGTCCTTGTTGTATACCGTTGCCCCACAAACCTCGTTCCCACTTCGGAGCCGAGCCTGATGCGGAAACTCGTTTGGCTCGGCGCCATAAGCGGAGAGGAGTAGATTGGCCAGAGAGTTCGGAGGAGACAGCAGACCGCAGCGATCCCCTTCTCCCCCGTCTTCTGATCAACGCAGTCATCCCTCATGGACTCCTCAAATATGATGTACTCCCCGTCCACAATCACTTTGTTCATGGAGCTGCAGGGGAAGTCATAGGCGGGGTTGGTTTCCACCACGCACCTCGTCGTTTGGCAGCCTTTGGCAGTGGCCCTCCCCGCTTCCACTCCGGAATGATCGCAGCAGGTCTTGGTGTAGGTGCTGGTCCCATTGGAAAGGATTCGCTCGACTGTGAACGCCTCGCGGGTGAACAGAGGGCAACGGTGGTTCCGATTCGGGTGGGGCTTCGTTTGACGGCAGCTTTGAGCGGAGGTCCAATCCAAACTGGTTTGCAGGAGTATGGAAATGGTTATCAACAGTTTAGCCGTTGGAATTCCTCCACCCATGTTTTTTTTTAATTTGAAGATGTTCGTTATCCGATTCCAAACCCTCCACTAGTTCTCTCAAAGGTCACGAACATTTTTTTAATCTTATCTTATTGTCTGAGCTGCTGTCTGCTGCCAGGATTTCAAGTGAATGATGATAATGATGATAAGTAAGATGGATATGACACCAAAAGAATGAAGATGAAAAAGTGTTTGCTTCTTTCCCATCTCGACCTGATTTTGCAATATTTATTTTACCCATGTGGCACCTCAATTACTATAATATGTGCTATGCTAGTGGGGATTCCAGTATTAAAAAGTATTAAAGTTGCTTACATAATCCAGGAAGTGAAATGGTATGAGGATTTTTTTTTGATTCCATCATCATATTAATTTGGAATGATATAAAAATATGGAGTCCAGTGATTTCAAGTTATGACGGCTCATCATTTTTGCGATTCCCACGAACTGTATGAATACCGGATTGTATTTCGCGAATTGCGACTGCCATTTCTGAGTGAACGCAAATATTATTAAAAAAAGATATGCTGCTCCTTGTGAAACGGTATGGAAACTGACTAGGCGTCACGTTTCATTTCGTTAGTTTCTCTCTCACTCAACTAGTTTTGGGAATCTCACGCTACTATCCTCACTGTCCACCGCTGCTGCTGCAGCTGCGCTATCCGCTCGCTCTCACTGAGGCTCAGCTTAAGCTATGAGAAGACAATATCGGCATGGCACGGGCTGATGCCACTGAACTGCTTAGGCTTATATATATCTTAATAATTAAGCAAACGTTGATGATTGATAAGGAACGAGTGCAAACAGCGCTGTTTTCTGAATCAGATGAAACTTTCTTATAAGCAAATTGATTAAAATTTCTTTCAAGTCAACCTACTACTATTGAGCCAGAGAGCCACAAAAAACGATAAGAATTCATATGAATAAAAATGAAAATCATCACCGCAGTACACAACGGGAAAACAAATTTTAGGTAGGTGGCTAGACCTATATATTCATATTTTTGTTATCAATTCTCTCTAATTCTTCTGGACGGTGGTTAAATTGAAGATTGAGATAATATGCCGATAATCTTGCTCCAGAAATGGCAGCCATGGCTGTCTAGTAGGTAGTTAATATTGGTGTGTCATAGTCATAAATTTAATCTTCTTCGATATCCATAGCCAGTGAAACAATTGCATTATCTTCAGGAAGGAGTCCCCAAAAGACGTATATGTATGAAGCAAAAAGAAGCCCACAGCCGAACTTCCTTAATCAATATTTATTGAATACATTTCCTTTATATAGTCACAAATAAAGTTACGTTTTTCAAACATATTATTTCGCATTCTTCTATCAATTAACTAGCTAACTAAAAGCAAACTCTGTATATTATGGAGATGGCTTAACCTACTTACTTCAAATTCAAATACTGAATACAGGACAAATACAGAAGAAATACAAAACAAAATCAATAAGACAGACACAACAGAAATAACTTATCTATTTCAGAAATAGAAATAACGAATGACGAATTCTAACATTGACTCTAATTAAATGACATTTAACTAAATTGAAACAGCTTGAGAATAAATATTTGCAGTAAGAAAGAGACTTACAGCTGAAGTTACAGACTTGTGGAAGTGGTATAAACAATAACAATAATTGACGAATACATGGCGCACTACAATCGGCTTGCAATGTAATTCAAGTATGTACTTAGTCTATTAATTAACTTTTGTAGCGTAGGTTCGCAAGTTCGTCTTTACGCTTAGCTTGTCCGTCTTCACGATAACTCGGGAACAGGGAACGGCTGTGATTTATGATTTATTAAATTCATAATTATTGTCATCCGCTAATGAACAATCTGAGTCAATTGTTCCGCTTTCAGGGCGGTCATATCAAGTCTGGCATCTACATCTTCATCCAGTTCTCCGATCACAGCTCTGCATAAAAAATTAAAAAACACAAAATTAAGTAACGTTCTTAATTTTTAGCAGAACTGCTAATCTTAAATTTTAAATCTAATCAGCATATAGTTAATAGTCAGGAAGCCACTGTCAAGTTATGAAAATATAAGTTTAAGATGATGACCAACTTACATATTATCTCCTCTAATTATATGAAGTCCTAAAGTGACCTGTTCCACACCGGACGCCAAACTGTAAACCCTTTCATGGCTATCGTCCAGAATAATGTTGATGGTTTGATCAAAGCCCTTTAACGTCCCCTGAAACATCATGCAAGAATAAAGAATACAAATAACTGACTTGACTGACTGACAAATGAATTAACTTGACCTGACTAACAAACTACTTTAGTTTCGCCTGAAAATTCTGACAAGGTATTTACAATGCAATACGGAACCAAGCGGAAGATTGAAGATCCTTTAACTTTAACCATTAACTAAGCTTGAACTGAACTACAGTTTATGGTTATGAAAAATTTAACTAAAATTAAAAGGATTTCAGATTTATGAAATAGTTACCACAAAGTTCCTCCCATCCGAGGTAATAATGGAGACCAGCCCTGGAAAACCACAAACAGTGAAACTTTAGACATTAAATCAGCATATTATACAATATAAATAATTTTAACTGCCATTTTTGACTTTGACATTTGATGAATATTTTGGCACTGATACATGATAACATGATATGATACTGACAAGTTGCAAGTGATGACGAGTAACGAAAAAAAAAACGTTATTCATTACAAAGCAGAGAAAGTTAATTAAATAATAAACACTTACTGTTTACGTAGCTTTCGATTTGGGATCCCATGCTGACTGCTCCCTAAATGCTAAAATGAAAAGCGCTTTTGGCTAGTGACTCTTTAAATTATGGTGACAGGTGAACTATCAAACCAACTATCTAAAAGTGATCACTTTACACTTTACAAATTATTAACAAGTGTTTTCTACCGTTGGCCGTTTAAAGTGTGTTAACTGATTGGAAACCTGTTAAATTACCTTTAATTTTAACTAATTCACTCAGCTTGATTATTTTCAATTTTTGGAGTTGGGACGTTGGGAGTTTGGGAGTCGTGTTTGTATTGTTGTTCTCTGAAAGATCGACAGCGAAAAGTTGAGAACCGAAAACATGTCCCCTCGTTTAGGGATATACTCAAGTGGGGCAAGATGAGACTGCTTTGAGGAGTGCTGCTGCAAGGAAAGGGAAAAGTACTTCGATTGAGCGTGTTTGTGAAGAACAAAATGCACTAAAGTGCACTGACTGACACTGACACAGGAGCATAACTTTCACAGAAAACAGATGATGAACCAGATGACTGCCTTTTGCACGCTCTCGTTCCATCATATCATGAGTTGCTCAAATGATAAGATGAAGAGGTGAGAGTGACAGTTCGACGGGAGGGGTGAGGTCATCGGTCAAGTCAGTTTTGTATTTCAAAGTAACGGACAACTTCAGTTAATTTCAGTATTAAAAAAATCGGGTAAAATGGCTGCTGCTTTAGGAGCATCTTGGAGTGGAATTGAGCTCCGGAAGCTGCCGCCCAGCATAAAAATCCGATTGGGACAGGTGGGCACTTACTTATAATTGGTTTGCCATCTATTTAAAGATTAATATATGGAGATGGAGATAGAGAAGTTGATTGATTAATTATGGGGAATTTTATGATTGATTCACGACTATTTTTTTTCATTTTAAGCTCCTGGACATCCAAGATTCCTGGAAAGTTTTGATGGCCTCCATCCCTTCAGAGAAGAACACAGACATTCCAAAGTACACTTCCGAACATATGAACCTTGTAGAAAGGCACGGGAGACATTCGGGCAAGTCCTGCGGAGAAATCCTGATCGATGAGTGGTCAACATCCGGGAAGACCCGTCCAACTGGGGAAGTCCTCCTGGACCTCCTAACAAAATGTCAGCTTTACCGGGCAGCGGACTTTGTGGCGGCGGAGGTGCTGGATTCCGCGCCACCTGAAAGACCCCCTGGTGGCCCTGCGGCAAAGGTTCTCAGTCCAACAGAAGAAATCAGTTATGGGAGTAGTTTTGGAAGTAGGACTACCGTGTTGGAGACGGATTCCAATGATAATCTGAAGGAGCTTCTGGAACAACTGACCAATCAAGATCCGGAGTCGGGCAACCTAGTTAATTTTAATGCAGCTGCTTTGGAATCCGCCACCAATAACTTTCACGAGCAGTTCAAAATCGGGAGTGGGGCCTTTGGTGATGTTTACAAGTTGGATTTGTCAATGAGGAGGGGTCCAATGCTGGCTGTGAAGGTGCTTCATCCCACCCCTGGAGTGAGTGTGATGGAGGATCAGTTCTTAACTGAAATTCGAGTATTATCCAGGTAGCCAATAATAAAACTTATGAAGTCAGAATTGTAATTTAAACGAACAAACTGGAAAGTATACAATAGCAAAATCTTAACCAATACAATTATGTATTAAAATTGCAGTTATAGACATGAAAATTTAGTCCCTCTGGTCGGCTTTTGCTCATCCGCTCCCCAGTTCTGTCTGGTTTATGAATTCATGCCGAGGGGTTCACTGCTGAAGGCTATTTCCTGTGAGGTGAGTACTTATCATTTATCTATTTTTATGTTTAAAAGGTAAGGTTTGTAATTCCAATTGCGAACTACATAAAATGTGCTGGTTTGTTTGATACCATTCTAGGATAGCGTTGACGAACCGTTGAAATGGGACTCCAGATTCTCAATCACGTATGGAATCGCCAAAGGAATCCGTTTCCTGCACTTTGGAAAAGACAAGCCTTTGATCCATAGGGATATAAAATCCGCCAATGTTTTGCTGGACCATCAACTTGTTCCGAAAGTAGGGATCCAGTTTAAAAAAAAATAAAACTATCACAATTTAAAGAATTCAATAAAGAAGTGGTTCGGTTTTTGCTTTGTTTGTGGATATTTATCATTTTATGACTCTATTTAAATATATAGCTCGGAGACTTCGGATTGGCTAAATCTCTTCCCACAAGTAACTTAACATCCGCCCAGACTTCTACAATAATTGGAACGTCTGCCTATATGGCTCCCGAAGCGTTTCGGGGTGACATTTCTCCTAAAATGGATATCTTTAGTTTTGGAGTGGTAAGGATATAATCATTGCCTTATCAAACCAAAACATTTAAAACTGGAAACGCATATTTAACTTACTGATTGATTTTGTTAATTGGATAATTTGATTTTTTTCTGTTAAAAGATCATTCTAGAGTTAATTACCGGACTACCCCCATACGACGAAGATCGGGAGGGAAATGACATAATCACTTTTATTGAAGACACACTAGAAGAGGACGATATTCTGCCGTTGGTCGATACCAAAGCTGGCTCCGTGGACAATGACGAGATCAATTCTTTGTACCAGCTAAGTCAAAAGTGCATGGCTGAAAAACGGAAAAGACTGACGAGTGACAGAGTAGCTCAAGAATTGGAATGCATTCTGACTCGATTTGGTCGTCTTCCTTAGCGGAATCGGTTTAAAATTAAGATTTATAGTGGGCTGTGATTAAATCTATACGTATTAAGAAAAAAGACAACCCATATTGTAAAATGTGATATTATGTTACAATTTTTATTGAGGAGTTTTATTAACTTAACCAATCGTGAGAGAAAAACGGAACTAGAATTTTTATACATTTAAATCGTAAATTAAAATAGGAAACAGATGAGCAGTGAAATGACAGCAAATTACAGATTGACACGAAGTACTAGTACAAACGGACAATAAATTAATTAAAAGACTACGCAGAATAAGACAGTAAAAATTTAATAAATGTAATAAATAAGGAAAAGGATTAAAACAAACCCTTTTAATTTGACTTCCCACTGCCGACTACAAGTCTTTCACTAGACAGATTCAATCATAACTCATTTAAAACTTGTACAAACTCTGAAACAGATTGAGCAGATATTCAGTACTAATTAGTATTTTAGGTTGTATGGGAGTTTTGTATTTTGTAAAACTAGTTTTGAAAGTGAATTACAATTAAGTTTGATATAAAAATGTACTGCTAGAGCTAGACAAATTACAAATTAAATGCACTCAAACAACAAAAGTAGCTATATAATAAACTTATCAATTAATCGTCGTGGCTGGTCTCATTTTCGGTTGTTTTCCTCTTACGACTCTTTCGTGGTCTTGATGGCCCTGCTACTGCTACCGGCTGCATAGTAAAATATAATGAAATATCGGAATAACTAATTATACTGAATGAATTAAATTACAAAATAAGGTTCATATAATTTAGAAGCGAGGTATTTAACTTACAGTACGTGGATTTGGATGTACTGTTTCATCATCAACCACAGAAGTCAGATCCTGCACGGATCTGGTACGATTAATTTTCAAAGCATCCTTCAAAACACTGCCATCAATTTTGAAATCCCGACCTGACTGAATCTTCATTCCCACGATAAGTTTGTTACCCTTATGCTAGAACAACAAAATTCCGGAAAATTTTGTATTAGACAAAAATCTTCGTTAAATTGACTGTATTTCATTTAATAATGATTAATCAATTCTTTCTACTTACAGCCTTGAGTCTGTTAGATAGCGTGATGATTTGTTGGTCGTACTTTTCCATCACATAGACCATGTTTGGAATGAGTCTTTTGTCTTGAAGCATTTGGTTCTTTACGGAGGAAGGGACTGCTGCCGCCGCTGTTTTCTTTTTATTCGTCGACAGTGCCTTCGCTGTGGCCTCTTCAACTTGCTTCCGTTGGACAGACTACAATTTTAGAATTGGGATTCAATAAATTAATATTTACCCCTTCCGTTAATGCAATTTTCAGGACCTGTATTATATTTGATTTTATAACGAACATGTTACCTCAACATGCTGAATCATTAGCTCAACTGAGTTCTTGAAGGCTGTTCCAACGAGATTTACTGGTCCCGCAAAACTGTCACAAAAAATAAACGAGATAGTTGACGTTTTTTATGTACTGCTTAATTTCTGGTAAATGTTCATTTATTTGCCACAAATAGCGATCTATTAGACTAACCCTTTGATCAAAGAGTAGTCCGCTTTAGTTTTTGACAATTCAACCAAGTGCTCGCCAAACCCTGTCATCACACTGAAAATCTGAGGGATGACCTTGAGCATCGTTGTTGAAAACACGCCAGCAGGGAATCCAGATGGGACCAAGTTGGAGCACACGCCCAAAATCTGCGTCAACATGTTGTAGCACCGGTCCCTAATAACGTCAGCGTTTTCTACACAAAACAACGCAAAAAAATCCACTTGGTCATTACTTTTCCTTTTTACGTCCTTGCTTGTATTTAATAGCTTTTGGTTTGCATATAAAAGCTGAAGGATTCAAGATTACTTACTGAGAGCTTCCTCATCATCTCCTTGTTGCGACTTCACTTTTACAAGCAGTGCGCTGATGTGACTCAATACTACTTCAATAAAATCCATTATTCTGATAAGGCCAGTTGAAGCTGTATCCTCATTAATGATCCACATTGGAGTATGCTCAATTTCCTCCTGCGACTCCTCCACCTGCATAAACGAAACGCATAAGTTAAAGGTGCACTTTGACGAATCATAAATGGTTTGTTTTAAAATCTCTATTTTTTAATTACGAATTGATTAGGTCCCAACGTGGCTCGGACAGTTTTGGACAGTGAAAATACATCATGCTGGCTTTGTGCTGGTTGTTCCAAAAATCCTCGGGCCTTGACGTAGTATGCCAGCCAACAGGAAATAACAGATTCCGCCAAGTCGAACTCCGCTTGTTGATTCCCCTTTCCGGAAGATGAAGCCATGTATGTCCAGACCCAATTCACAGCCTAAATTGTAATAATTAATAATTACATAATTTATGGTGATAAACAAATTAAGGTAGTTTTACAGTTTTACTCCTTTACCTATTGGGTACAATTTCCTTTGTGACAAATAAACACAGCTATTTTAAACATGACAAAGGGTCGAACAATGAGCTTTAGATTTTCATTACCTCTCTGAGCTGTGTACGTTGGGTGGAGTCTGGACACATCGGTTTGGAAAACGCGAGCAATATATCAAATAAAGATATATGTAAATTCACACCATCTTCTGCTTCTGAATTAGACGGCATCCATTCCAGCAATGTTTTCCATGCATTGAAAAACTTGGGGAACGCCTGCTCGTAAGATAAATCGCCAACTTCATCACCTAAAGTCATCATCAATATTGAATCAAAAACTAAATATTGACAATTTGCTGATGTCGTATTAATATTATGTTTTGTTAAAAATCAAAGTTTGCACCTACCAAACAATTTAATCAGATGACAGCAAGTGGAACTGTTAATCGAGCACAAATGTTCCGCTATGAGACTAACGATTTCAAGCCGCATATGCATGACCTCTGCTGCAATCTGCCCCTCTGCATCATCACCATCCTCGTGATTGCATAAGCCACTCCAAATACAGCTATGGTCAAAATGAAGTTAAATTAATTACAAGAATAGAATTATTATTTATGTCTCGACTCTCTCATTAATTATGTAGGGATGAATAAAAATTTAACACTTTACCCAGCTATGTTGGCAAAGGCCTGTTCAATTTTTTCTTCCCGTTGACTCCTCTCGTGGAGCGGTTCCTTCTTCTTAAAGCTTGCCAACTTTTGCTTAACAGTGTCCAGTAACATTTTTTCGAACTCACTGCTGCTACGGTGCACAGAGGTCAGAGGGTGCTTGTCCGACCCGGGTCTAAAAATTAATTAGTGATACATATAATAATAATATAATAATGTACGTTACACCGATTATCATGACAAAAGTTTAATATGCATTTTAAATTAAATAGGTCAAATCATCTTTAAACAATCTTTACCTGTACAATTTCCTAAGCATCTCCAGCAGATTTTCCAAATTAAATATATGGAGATAAACAAGCTTCTTTGGAGCATCAGGCTTCTTAAACTTTGAACCTCCGACAGTGGAAACTTCAGATACGGTGTCAATCACACTAACGTCATCGTCGTTGCTAACGTCTTTGTTCTTATCCTTCTTAGTTTTCTTCCCACCCTTACCTTTCTCTCCTTTTCCCTTTTTGTTAGGTAGATTTTCTTTCTTTTTCTGAAATGAATACAAAAAAGATAAATGCATAAATAGAAGCACTTCGCTTGTATAAAATGACTGCCAGACTGTCTAAATATGACATCAATCAGTAATTACTCCAACTAACCTGTAGCATTGGCTCCAGAAGTTTATACTTCTCAAACAACTTCTTAACCATACTGTTGGCTTCTCTAGTCTCTTTACAGTTTAAAAACTCAATTAAAGCTTCAATTATCTGGAGGACTTGGATCGTGAAAGCAGTTTCAACGTAACGAACAGTGTCCAATGGTCTCGAGCCTCCGGCGCTTCCAACGGCTTCAGCAGCAGCCTGTCAATTTGAATCAGAATTTAATGGATGGTCAGGTTACTATTTGCTATGTAGGACAACAATGATTTCAACAAGTTACTACTAAACATTAAATTACTTACGATTTCAATGGTGTCTGGAGTCAAAGATAGCAGAGCCTTCACCCAATGCCCCATCAAGTTCTCCAGTTCTTCTACGATTTCAGGGGGCTCGCCCTGAACTGCTGCGAACGCTTTATAACTTTTCTGAACAATGTGAGAAAGACATTGGACCATGAAGCCAAGCTCCTCCTGAATGATGACAGAATTCAGACTGTCATTTCCTGGCAACTCGACGACCTTCTTCATCACAATTTGTGGGCCATTCTCATCATCGTCCGCGGGTATGGATAGAAACTTCTTCCCATGATTGTAAAGTTGACAACAGAGCAGTTCGCAGATACCGGGATTTCTTCGAACAACAGAGTGGAACCCTTAAAAGAAACCAAATACATGTATTGCTAAAGAGACATGTTCCCTCTAGCCATCCTCCAAACTCAGCGAAACGATTTTTTATCATAATCGATAATATTAGGTAATTAGTCAGGTCGGCTGACTCTCTTTATGCCCATATGAATGATTAAAAACTCAAAGCAAAATCCTTACCCAAGTACAACTCCTTCTTGATTTCGACTTGCTGATCGAAGCAGCGTCTAGTCAAGGCCAATACTTCGATACACAAGGGTTGATTATCCGGAAGTTGTTCAAGGTCAACTTCAGGAATAGGAGCAGCCTGATTTTGAGATTCATAAAATCGTTGACTCTCGCTGTACTGACTATTTGGAATATCTCCCACAACTTTTGAATTTGAGAGCAGAATTATCATAATCCTCGCAGCGGTCCTTCTTGCTTCAACGGATCTAGATTAGTTAAGAAAAAACAATCTATATAGCTGCCAAGTCCATTTCATGATGAAAAATAAAAATTACTGCACATGCACATAGTTACTTACTTCCAAATAGTTTTTCGAAGATTGATCATTAGTTGATCCAGGAGGATATAGCTCAGCTGAAGTGCAGTAGCCATTGCCTTCACAATTAACGATGCGGAATCAGATCGCATCATTGGCAATTGACGGATGATTTCGCAAGTGCTGCCTATCACAGATGGATGGATGATTCGGCGGGTCTTCATTTCCAAACATTTAGCTAAGCACTCTGTTCATAGATGAAAAATTCAAAACAAAATAAAGTGATACATTATACATTAAACATTGCTACACCTTTAAAAAACAGAGACAGACAATTTAAAATAAGTTTTTATTTTATGAATTGAAAGATTTTTAACGGACCAGTGTGAACAACGGATTTGGAGGACATCTCCAACAGCTTCTTAATTACTAAAGGAAGCTGATCCTCGTTGCTTTTCACAAGTGAAGTGATTATATAAGATCCAAGCTCATGACAGCGCTGTAAAGTGTTGGGGTATTGCTTCTGATATAAGTCTGCGTTCAGCAAGCCGACTCCCAACTCCCTCAAACCGTCAAACATGTACTCCAACTCCGATGATCTAATCAATCGGTAATAAATTTAAAGATAGGAATGTAAAATCTATTTATGTTTCAATTTTATTGTAATAAACAATTTCATTTAATTATTTAAAAAAAAACGATGCGATGGAGCTATAACTTACTTGGTTTCTAAAACCGCTTTGAAGCATTCGGTCACACTATCTTTGGAGCACCCTGCCGTTTGCAGGTACCAGTAGCTCGATTCGCTAAGGTGCATCGAGTGGAAGGTCTTCAATATTGAACTTCGGAGTGGTTCAATAATCTGAAAATAAAAATCAAGCAAAATTTAGGAAATGCAAAAAAGGATTTCGGTGTAAACTATACAGCATGAACATTACATCAAAATGAAAATATAAATAAAGGCATGAGAATATCATGATATCTTCACTCACCGATGCTTTTGCAAAATCTAAAGTTGTCAGCCCCAAAACAACCGATAGCATGAAGGGACTCATCACTTGTCCAAAATCAAAAAATGAGGACTTGACAACTTTAATAACAGCTTTTATAAGTAGTTCCGAATGTCGGGCTTCCTCTATGAAATGGTACACAACCGTTCCCAGTGCACTTCGCTTTTGATGAACTTCCAGTTGGGTTTTCGCATTATCCGCCTTAAAATATTCACCGCAAATGGAGAGCAGATCTGACGGAAGTCGACTCCCAGCTAATGATATCAACTGGTGGACAACGGGTGGGAATCCAGAAGCCTTGATGTCTTTCACACACGAGCGAACATGGCATATTACCAACTTCAAATCTGAATCGTCGATTTTCGGAATTTCTCTAAAAAATATAGGAAATATATAATAAAGAAAGTAGTAAGTTGAACGAATATTGCAGAATATATGTAAACATTAAAGAATTAGATTTCGTATATTAATATTGATTAAATCAAACTCACTTCAAGACAGAGATTAATGATGCGCTATTTACCGTTGTCCACTTGAGTCGGCAAATCCCACTGACAATATACTCTTGGTAGGCTTTCCCATCAATGATGTCGGTTTCATGCTTGATGTTTCCTCTTAAAATCATTATTGAAACTATCTTCCCAAACAATTCGATCCACCTTTGAAGAAGAGTGTAAAATCAACTTCATCATTACGATTACCTACTTTTTTTTGTATATTAATGTTAATTATCGTTACTGGGGGGTAGCGGTAGCAAACTATAAAAAAAACGTTAGTTTACCTTGGAGGGAGACACCCATCCCGATCCTTATCGTTTTTCATGTAAGCCATACAGTGTTCTCCGATGCTGTATAGTACACTGGTTGGGAAGTGGCGCATTTCCGATATGGTCATTGCTAATAAATCCGTCACAATCGAACTTCTATTGTCATTACAATTCGTTATGTGAAGGACCGCATGAAGAATCTAAACGATTAAAATTAAATACAATTAAAAAACTCACAAATTCAAATTAACGACGAAGACATGACATATCCATGAAAAATGAGCGATTTAACAGGCGTAGGCGTAACCGTAACCTACCGTAGCTGCGCACTTCCGATAAAATTCCTTAGACTGTTGAGAATCCTCCTGGTCATCCTGTTCCCCAACCGCACGACAGATTAACTTAGCAAGCAAAGCAGAAGCGCTCGTTGTTCCAGTTCCTGCTGCAAGTAAGGCAGTGGCAAGCTTTTCATGGGCCTAAACAGAGTGACAAACAGGAATGCTAAGTTAAAATCATTCATTAAGTATGATTGTCTATTGTCTAAATAATAATAAATTGACATATATGGGATTGGGATATTTCTTACACTTGCTGGAGAATTCCTGACGTCTTCCGAAAACTTCAGCCAATCCGGATCGTTTTGGTCCTCCTTCGCTTGTTCGTTGACTATTTCTTTGGACCAGGCTATCAAGTTGCTGCGTCGTGACATCCCGCTGCTGCTCCCGGCTGTTCCCTCCGATGAACGCCTACTTCGATTTGACACAATCGTTGTGGCATTGGACTGAACCATGGAACTCATTCCGTCATCGGCTAGTGACGACGCCAACATTGACAATGACTGCCTGGAGGTGGATGAGGACTCTGTAGCAGCTTCAATTCTTCCTCCAGCATAGCTCCTAGCAGTTCTATTCTCGGTGGACTCTTCCTCGCTCTCCTCTTCCAGGATGGAAGAACGGGGTTTTAATTTGAGATGAAATTTTTCTTTCGTTGCTGCTGGTTTTCCTTTCTGCGTCTTGCTGGTCTCTTTTTTGCCAATAACCACACCAGAGGCTGATGACGACGGTGGTGGTGATCTCGAACGGGAATCACGGGGACGAGATACACTTCTTCCGTGGTCGTTCTTCTTCCCTTTCCCTGACATACGACTTTTAGGTCCTGCCAACCTACTACTGGATGACGGAGCTGGAGTTGGTGCTGGTATCTGCGGACTAGGCGCCACGAAATCGTCATCATCATCTTCCAATTCTACCAAACCCACGGCTTCTTGTCTTTCTCTGGACGGTGGACGACGGCGTTCCTTTTCAACTTCGGCAGGGTCAAAAGCCGTTGATGTGGAGGACGTAGAGGATGTTCGGCTTCGCCTGGATGCCTTATCATATGCCTTTATCGGATGTTTTCGAGCACTTGTTTCCCCTCTCAACACTTCTCTTGATGTATCGTTCGTCACGGAGCTGCTTTTCCCGGCTGACACTGACACTTTACTTTTACTTCCATTTTTACCCTTCACTGACGAAGTAGACGTCTTCTTTGGCACCGGAGCCGGTGGTGGCAGTTGAGGGCTTGCCTCAAACTCAAACAAGTCTTCCTCTTCATCTGCTACACTCACACTTGGATCTGGCTCCTTGTCCTTCTCCTTCCCTTTGGAACGGGCTCGTTGAGATCTGACAGCAACAAGTACAATAGGACTGGAAGGACAAGACGACGATGATGATGGTGACGGCGTCCGAGTCCGAGTTCGTCTCTTATTTGTGGAGGTGGACGCTGCCTTCGAAGTCTTCTGTCGTTTTCGAACATTTTCCTCCTGGTTTCGTACGGCTTCTTCTGCAACGGCAGATGTCTCTGAAGTCCGGGCTATCCCCGTCCCCGAGGTCTTCTTTTTTAGCAATCTCACCATCTTTACTAAAGTAGTGAGTAGTGGAGCAGCGCCCCTCCTGCAGGCTGGAGAAAAGACCTTCAATCCTAATAATGATCAATTAACAAACCAATTAGAACTAATAAGTAACAAATCATTCAGTTTTTCCTTGAACCTTGAACACTTTTTTCTTATGTCTTACAAATCTCATTCATAATTTATAAATCTTTCAAAACATTGCAAACCTTACCCAAAAAAAACCAACAACCAACCAATCACCAATCACACTTTTACAGCATTTTAAATTGAATAACAATTATAACTGACAACTGATTAACTATAACTGATAACTATCCCTCCAATTGACTAATCGTGGATCGCTGGTCAACTGTCAACTGAGATGACTGACAACTTACTCATATGAATGAAACGTTTTTAACGAAAATGGCAACAGTAAAAACTTTCCATTTGCACTTTCCTTTCATCAACAGCCAAGCCATGAATAAGCAAAACAAACAAAACTAAAGGAAAATCAATCAAAAGAACCAAAAAGAAAACAACCGGACAGGTCTTAACAAGAATCGACCTCCTAAACGAGAAAATCATGTTCTTGTGTTTCTCTGTTGGCCAGTTTCAGTTTTCACTTTTCCTGTTTATTCCTGTTTTCAACGAGGAGAAAGAAGCCGACTTACAGAATAAACAAAACACAACAGCCAATCTCCCTCCCTCCTTTTACAAAAAGGAACGATTTCCTGACAAAGGATTGGGGCAAGCTGAGACAGATGTAATGAATACTTTAATGACAACCGGATTATAAAATGCACAGAC
>JAQGAI010000112.1:0-27520 GCA_034696905.1 Lepidocyrtus violaceus | reverse complement strand
CCCCCCCCCCTCAGGGAATTCTTTTTGTTATGAATCTGTGGATTAATATAGTTAGTTACATAATGATGATGAGACAATCGTTTGTACACATGTCCAGTTTCAGTATAACAGCTAAGTATACGTAGATATTTTTTGTGCAGCGGCATAAAAAAAATGTAATAGCGAAACAGCAAAAACTCAGGCTGACTTATGATTTGTTTAATTTGCTTGGTTTTCTATACAAGCACAGCATGTTTGGAATTACATAACTTAGTATTAGTTAAATAAATAACTAACATCAACATGTACATACATACGCGTTGTAAGTAAGTAGGTATTTATAGTGTATAAAGAAAAATGCTAATTCCAGAGATGATAATCATTCTTTGCAGAAGTTGATGCTTCCAGAGGATTCCTTGATCCAGCGAACGTAATCTAATTATGCAAACAACAACTTGTACAGCCTGTAATTTCGTAACATTAATTATCAATATTAATGTAGTGGTGGAGCTCTACCTTCAACTTTCAACAATGCCATTGCCTTCTCCCTCATTTCCAGCATTGGAACCCCATTCCTCCCCGGGGCACGTATCCCTTCCAGGGAATATTTTGACGTGGCTGGCTGGGGCTTGCCTTTTGCGATGGTGGTGTTGCTTAGCATGATGGGCATGCCAAGCTCCAGCTAGTTTCACATAAAAATTACATTTAAATGTACTCATTCAACTATAATATGTTTAAAATAATATTAATTTTTAGTCGGGTCACAGACACAGACTGGTATCTTCATCAGGAGCACAACATTTTTTTTAAATTTAAAAATGTTCAATCAACCTGCTGGAAAAACTGCTCGTTCTGCTTCGCAATGTTTTTGACTTCCCTTTGCTGGACGCAGCCAACTTTGGACCGCAGCATTTCGGGAAATAATGTTTGGCAGCTTGTCTCATTCATCTTGTCCACGGAGAAACGGCCATAATGGGGCACGTAGTCAAATCCTAAAGGAAAGTTTGGAAACTTTTAAACAATTCTGATTAAAAACTGACTGTGATATGATATGTCAAATCACTACCTGCGGCCTTCCTATAAAACCACGTCCGTGTCACAGAATAGTCAAGCACATAACTGGGGCTAGGCTTCTTTGCTCTATCAATTTCATCTTGTCTTTCATAAAGCTCTGATTGATTGGCAATGGAATTTGAGTTCACTTCAATCAACTTCGTATCCGGATAGTATCCTCCACCCCGATATCGCATTGTTTCCGGAGGGAGACAAATGGGGACTATTCCAGTTTCATTGAAATCGATCCTCTTCCTCAATCTGACTATGGCCAAATCATTGTCGAACCTCTTTCTGTAGCTGGGGTGAACCCGGATATTGGAAATGTCTTGGAGGGCCTCCTTCCAGTTTTCAGTTCCAAGCAGCTTTACCTTTGGCTTTGATCTGCCCGTGTTGCTATAAAAGTTTCTGAAAACAAAAAAATCAGGCCAACCAAAGAAAGTTACGAAACCTTTCATTCTGTGAGAAGTTTGAGGTTTGTTCCCATTTCACCTTTGAATGCAGCTTGCCGGAAACAGGACCGTTTGGAGGCTAACCACAGTTCCGAAACAGAGTTGGAAATCCTCCGTGTCCTCCAATCCGGAACGATCGTCGGGTAAAACCAACTCTGCCAACCACGGAAGTCTCCCTCCCGCTATTTTTACCTTGGCGAGTCTTTCATCGTCGATCTTCCGGGTTATTTTTCCACATTCTGGATCGCTCACAAAAAATAAACAAACATTTCGGTGAAACCAAAACTCATTTATTCTTGTCAAATTCCAAAAGTTCCATTTCCAATTTTAGCCAAATGAAAACAAAACAAACAGTCATGTTGGATGAAAACAATACCGCATTCAGGTTCTACCAAACTGCGTCGCGGAACTAACAAACTGTTCATTCCAAACCCGAACTGCCTTGCCTCCATTGTTATGCCCGGATGTGACATTAATGCAAGAAGAATCACTTTTACAAATATCACCTCCTTCCATTTCATACTTTCATCCAGGAAATCCAAAGTTTTTATTTTAAATCAAATTTTTTTCAAATAAATAATTTTTTTTCTAATAAAATTGTAAATGATGCAAGATGAGCAATCAATGTCAGTAGCAAAAGTATCCATCTCTGGTCCTCCTTATTAGCCAGTCCGTGTGGTCTATTAGAACAAAATTAGAGGAAATAACAATGGATTAGGGATAATGGACAGGACAATATGAAACCAATTGCCACAGGCCACGTGAGCATTCATCAATATTCATAAAGTCAAGTAGGCAATCTTAATTGAGTCCTATGTATATCCTCACTCATTATATTTGTGGAGACATCCACTCCCGATTTCCCTTTTTGGAAGCCGTCACAGCCATAGCCTTTTGAGTAGACGCCCAGCAAATAGTATTTCCCTCCGGTTGTTACGGGCGTTTGTCCAGTTTCTGATAGTGTAATGGCGAGAGGACTTCCTTCACTGCCCTAAAATTTGAATAAATCAGTCCAGATCGAATCTACAATATTGCAAATGAATTGCTCTGATGAGTAAACTAATTGTAATTAAACTGCCTACATAACAATGCCCATCTAAATCCGCACACAAAATTTTGTCCTTCACCCTCTGGCTAAAAATATTGGAGCAGGTGGGATTTCGAGCCCCTTGGATTTTGACAGGTACGGAACCAAAGTAGAATTTTGGGTTTCCGACCAAAACTGAAAAAATGTTTTTTTTATAGTAAAATTAGATTTGGTACGGATTTTAAAAGAAATGTTCCATTTTTAATGCATGCCTGTTTTATAAAACTGCATCTTGGTCATAATCCCAGTCATTTTATTCAGCCGACCATTGAACTCAAACGGATTTGGGATGCA
Organism: Lepidocyrtus violaceus; assembly: GCA_034696905.1. Classification (NCBI taxonomy): domain Eukaryota; kingdom Metazoa; phylum Arthropoda; class Collembola; order Entomobryomorpha; family Entomobryidae; genus Lepidocyrtus; species Lepidocyrtus violaceus. Next base: position 24,655 of record JAQGAI010000112.1, on the reverse strand, counting down.
TATTGGGGATATCTCCTCCCCTCTGATTCTCTCGAGTTCCAGCGGAACAGCTAGTGTAACAATGGCAAGGTTATTGTCATGATTTATTGGAGCGTAGTCTTCATTTATGGAAATGTCCAGGACAGATCGCCTCCGTCTCCTTGTCACATTCCGTCCGTAGAAGTAGACGCTGATTTCGTATCTCCTTTTCCTACACAAAAACAAATTATTCGACTCATTTCAATTCAGCTCACATTTCATTTTTTATGCAAAATACTTACTCCTTCACGCATGAGGCCGCGGTGAGGATGTGTCTATCACTTATTAGGGTTCCAAAGCACAATGGCTTCCCCACCGGCCCACTTCCTTTCAGGATGCCTACCATCCATGGGTATTCGGCATCGGTTATTCCAACTCCGTCAATCAGCCTCTTTTCTGGTTTGAACTGTCCACAGTCTATTATAAATTACAGTGGAAAATTGATGCATTCAAATTTAAAACAAAAACAATTTACTATGTATTTGTGCGGATTTTTATTTGTTTCCGATTTTATTTTTACAGCAATTAATAAAATCATGATGAGTATTTCGCCAAAATCCTCTTACATCTCCGAACTGGATTCCTAAAATAAATATGCTAGCAATAATGAATAAAGTGAGTAAATACATTATTTGTATCCCTTTTCTTTAAAACAATTCTTCCCTTTTATTTTTCACCTTAAGGCAAATCAACATAAATATTTCTCTTAATTCATTGATGATACCCCGTTCATTCATGCATCAATTTTCGGTATTATTCTGTATCCTCGAATTATTCCTGTCATATCACATCATAAAACACATACAAAAAAGACGTAGCTGCTATTAAAATAACGTGTATACGTAAAGAAAGAACAAGGTCAGTAACTTGAAAGAACATGGATAAAAAATGGCCACGCAGGACAAAAATAAATAGCTTAGCTTAGAATATTGCACAAACCACCTTATAAATTAGAACAAGCGGAATAAATTAAGAAGACCATTGTAATAAATAATATAATAACGAAGCTAATAATAAATGAGCGATTAAATCTAGGTGGTACGAAAAAGAACGTATTGTCTATTCTAGACAGATATGAATAAATAATCCCATAAAATATTGCTAAATATTGCTGCAGTAGCTACCATCCCGAGCGTTGGATGCGATCCACTTGATAAGTTCTGTGGAAAGAAAGGAAACAAAAATATTAATATCGCAATAAAGTTATGGGCAGGTTCTCAGGTTGGCTAATATGAATATTCATGGAAGGTGGTGCAGTGGAAAGTGGAGATTGCAACGTTACCTGTCACTCGAGAATATACACCTGGCTTCACTCCACATCCCTGAGCAAAAGATAAAACACAAAAAAATGTCACAGTCACAGAATAAGGATCGGAAATAATTTTCAGAATCTGCAGATTCCACGGAAAATTCGTTCTGAAATAATAAACGAAAAGGAAATCTCACCTGTCCCCAGCTCACAATCCCAATTTGAACATATCGACTCAGCATATCCGAGAGGACCTGGTCTTCCGATGGTAGCCCAGTTGTTTCTCCTTCGGAGACGAACAGAGGTCCACCTTGCATAAGATGAAGCATAGCACATTTAGCATGAAACTTGAGAAAAATATGTTGAATTTAGAGAAAAAATCTTAATTTACCTGAGTCACCCTGACAAGCATCCTTTCCCGGTGTGTAAGCGCAGAGCATCCTATCTGTAATCGTTGGGTAGGACTCCGCACACTGCTCATTGCTGATGACCTCCACATCCACCTTCTGGAGGACTGGGGAGACCTCGCCCGCTTCACTGGTTTGGCCCCATCCAGTAATCGTGGCATTCATCCCGGCGTACGTCTTGTCAATGTCCTCTTCCGTGGGAAGGCAGACGGGTAGGATGTCTCCGGACTCCCCTGAAATGTCCACGGGCTCACTGAGACGAACTAATGCAGCGTCGTAGTCAAGTCGGGAGGAGAATTTTCTGTGGACCAGGATGTTTTCCACTACTCGCCTCACCTCCATTAGCCGACCTCCGTGGTCACCGACGTCCGTGACGTTGAAAATTATCTCGAGATTGTAGGGAGTACGCCTGGTGGCAAAGAAATGAATTTAAAAATCACATTTCGATCATATAACGGAAATACAAATGTTCCATTTTTTTCGTCGGGGGCATACCCTTGGACGCAATGCGCTGCAGTCAAAACATATTTGGAGTTGATCAAAGTCCCCCCACAAAATGGACTTGATCCCCCCTTCCGAACAAGTCCAGCCATCCATGGGAAGCTGGATATTTCTGCGGCAGTTCCACCAACAATTCTCCTCGTCTCCTTCCCACAATCTGTATCCATCCCCAATTAGATTGGATTAAACTGACATTTCTATCTATCAACTAAATAATAATAAAATATAAGCTAGAAATCGTACGGCAGGTGGTTGTGTTTGCGACGGGTTTTTCAAACGGGGACTCGTCCTCTTCTGTAGCAAGTAAAACGATTTGAACATTTTGAGAATCCAATTCCCATTTAAAATGCAGAACTGCAACTAGTAACGTTGTAACTAATTGTGAGTATGTTTGCTTACCAGCAGGATTCCCCCGACAGACAACCTTACACCGAAAACCTATGTCGGGGAACCAGGCGCTACTGGAAAACGTGATGGTCACGTTATCCGAAAGGGAGGTTTCCCTTGGCCCACTCCTACCGCAGTACCTGCACCATTCATTCATTCCATTACGTAATTAATCCAATCCTGTTCATAATCTACTTATCATTTTGCAGAGCCCATACCTGACAAGAGTCCCATTATGGTCAACAATGTCCAGATGATCGAAGCACAGGAACTCAGTTAGCTGAAAGTCTGCGCAGTTGATTCCCATGCTACATTTGTTTGCCTTGAAAGAAACATATAAGAAAAACCTTTTGCATTATCGTTCTCACAGAATCCAGAGATATTTTTTAAATCTTCAAAACTGTTCATACCCCAAATCTCCATTCGCAGAAGGCCGAGTTGGGATACTTCTGCTTTCTAAACTCGGGACTCTCGATGAAAAACTCGTCCCCTGCATTCAGCTGCTGGTCCGCCTCACATGGAAGTGCTGGAAAAGCAAAATTAATAAATTTTAATTAATTAACTCTCCCATTGAATTAGAAAATAAATAATTATAAAAAAAGGATACTCACTCGGAGGTTTATTCCTTCGCATGGGCAACATGGTAGGAGGGAGAACCTTATTCCCTCTATTACCATTAGCTTCCCTAGAATTCTGCCAATTTGTATTGCATATTTATCAAAACAAAAATAATCAAAATCATTCAAGTTTCATGAAACGGGACAGTTTATTTTCCATTTTGAAGCACTCACCTCTGCAAATACATGTTGTGATGTGGCAGCCAGCAGAAAAACTCCAAAATAGATTAGAATCCAATATTCATCCGCTGCTTTCCCCTAAAACGTTTTTTTTTTTTTCAAATTATCTTCAAACTCCAAGAAAACCCAAATCATTTTTTTTTTTAAATATATGTATTTGTTTTGCTTACCTTCCTCTTGATCACTGTAAACTGTTTGGAACACATTCTTGAAAAAAAAAGTTAGCTCAAATCCACTCCCAACTCACAATCCTCAACTTGACTCTCCCTCAAGACCTAATTTCTAAATTGCTCCCACTACTCCCAGACCTAATTACTGCTCAAGCTAACTCCAACTCCACAGGGTATACAGATGAGGGCTCATTAAAACTCAATAGGCGCCCACACTTGCTTTTTAAGAACCACTAATCACTTCCGTCAAACTAAAGTAAAAGTAGTCCTCAGAACAAAAAAAAACTCATCTCCTCCCAAAGTTTATTACCGGTACTGCTGATACAAGGTGGAGGGTATATGACAAAGTATCTGCACCACCAGATGCAGGACCAAGCTCATTGTCACCATTTAATACCGATGTGCGAGGACACATGTCTTCATTCATCGAAACATGATGATGATGAGATGATCATCATCACTTCATCGTCATCCTCCCCATCATCAAGAATTCATCGGCAAAATCCCTACTTTTACATGGATCATGGATGACGATGACGTGCACAGTTATATTGCTAAATTCAGCATGAGCTGGGAGCAGCTAATCCGTGTGCGAATCCGAACACTCTTGTTTTATTGTTTACAAAGGCCACTTCTCCTTTATCCAGACGACCATGTCATTAACCTACTTACTCACATTGAGGAGTCAGTAGAAATGTAGTTTACTATGTCGTGTGGAATTCAAATTAAGTCTGTTGCTCGGATTGAGTTAATTGTTGGGAGATTTCGTTCGAAGCTGACTAGGTAGGCTTGTTTCTGTGCAAGTTGCATATGAGCTTTTAGCTGAATATTTCATGAAGCGCACAATACTATTTCACCTGCAAAACGTGGGATGTTTTACATGAGATCATAAAAAATGCAATTTTTTTGTTGGTATTTTCAGTGTGAACTTGCTTGTCGAACTGGCTGTTAAAATGAAAATTATTGCTCGTAAAACTACATGGTTATCAATGTCGCACAAGCCATTAAACGGAAAGTGGCATGGGATAATGATATGATATGCCTAAAAAGTTTTGGGAAGAAGAAGGGGGTGGGAGTTCTGATGGCATTGACATTTTTATGGGCTTCGCAAGGAAAGGTTGTTAGCAAACAGAGAAGAACTAATCAGCAGGTAAAAGTCTGTAGAAGGAGTAGTATTTGATTCCCTGATTTGATTGACTAGGCAAGTACTTCTGATGAGAAATGATGTGGCATGGAATGGAATGAAAAATAGATGACTAAGAGAGTGGAAAAATTTCGGATAAAAAATGAATTTTACTGTATTATAAAAATAGGCAACAACGGAGCGCGTAACAAAAATTTACAGTTAGAAAAAATAACAACAATTAGAAAATAACTAGTTAAATTAAGCATTATTAACTACAGAACTTCCCGTCGACGGTATGCATTCTAATCCAGTAGTTAAATGCTGAAAAATTACAATTAGAATTCAGGATTAAAAAAGGATTTGATTTGAATTCAACAAGTTCAAACTAAATTGTTTTGATACTTACATGTGACTCTTGAGAAAACTCCAGGATTCAGTCTTAGCGCGCATCCTGCAGTCAAATAAAACACAAATTAAAAAAATAAATACATACCTATTTCATTTCCGGTACAAATGAAATCTATGCCATTATTATATCATATTTTACCGTAGCCCCATGACGTGACCCCAATCTGCTCATACTTCCCAGAGTTCTTCATTTTGGCAATGAGTGGGCCGCCACTGTCACCAGCACACGTGTCACGGCCACCTTCTGAGAACCCTGTTACGATAAACAAAACCAAATACAGTAATGGGACTATTATTGAAAAGAACACATTTCCTGGGAAAAACTACCCCAGTTTCGATCTACTCATCAGTAATCTACTCACCTGCACAAAGCATGTTATCAGTGACTTGTGGTGGCTCTGGTGGAGTGTGGCTGTGATAGTCATTGCAAGCCTCGTTGCTGTAGACCATCAACGGAACTTCCAACAGTTTTGGGGACTTCAGCGCTCCGAAACCTCCCTTCAAAAATTAACAGATAGATTGAAATCAAAGGTCAATCATTAGCTACATGCCAAGCAGTGTCAAATAAGTCCAAACGTAAACTACCTTCGTTGTTCCCCATCCAGCGGCAATGACCTCCCTCCCCTGATACAGCTCCGTCTCGGATGAGGGCAAACAAACGGGGGTGAACATGGGCGCTTGGATCTCCACAGGACGGTCCAACTTGAGCAGGGCATGATCCCCATAGAACGTAGACTCCATGTAATAATGATAGGGAATGACTTCCTCCACACCCCGACGAATCGTGGGGCCCATGGTCTCCGTGTCGTTGAAATAGTCATGCTCGTTTAGCACCACAATGATGTCTTCCACCTCTTCACTGAAATAAATATATAAAAAAGGAAATTAATATTATTCCATGTAATCTGTCACGAAAGTGTAATAAAATAAAAGTTTTTTAAAGCCCTCCGCTTTTCAAACTAGGCACTGGGGAGACTGCCTCCGGAATAATATTTTGGGAATTACATGAAAATTAACTTGGAGGAAAAGGGATTTATTTATTCAAGAGGGGAAAAGTTGTGCCGGAGCCACTTTCAAGGTTATTAATTATTTCTAATTGGATGAAGAAAAAAGCATTTTTTTTAAAGGAAAAAGTTTTTTTTAAATAGATTTTTAGAGTATGACATGACATGGTTTTGTTTTTGTTTGTGGAACTTACTCTTCAACGCAGTGCATGGCGGTGAGAACGAATCGATCCGAGATGAGGGATGCTCCGCAGTAGGGCAGCTTGCCGAACTTGCTCACGATCCCCAAAGTCCAGGGATATTGGCTGACGAGAGTTTCCCTTCCACCCACAATCCTCCTCGTGCGGTTAGCAGCGGCCCCTTCATTAGACATGCCACATTCTAGAAAGAGAATAAAAGAGGATTACAAAAAGAAACAGAGAGAGAAGCTTATTTTATGGAAATTAATTCCGTGGGAAGAGAAGAACCAGGGAAAGAAAGCGCTAATTAATTAGCATGTAAAATGTGAAAGAAAAAGAATGAAAAATAAATTCTCGGCATCATTTTCTGATCATCATCGTACTGCAGTCTGAGTAGGCCTGGGGAGCTGGAAGAGTATCCTCCAAAACTTTGGCCTGCTGTTGGACGACCACGTTGAGCTTGGCGGGGCCGGGGAGCAGGTTGGAGCCGGTTGTGGTGAAGTTTACTGGAAAAAATTAATGGAAAGGTTAATTGCTCTTTTGTTGATTGACATATTTTTTAAAGAAATTTTGACTATTATGCATAAGCAAAAAATTTTGAAAAGCTGTACATTTCATTTGAAAACAATGTGACGATAACTAGTATGTGAGCTATTATGTGGGAAAGTGTGTACCTGGATAGTTGACACATTTGACGTAGCACTCGAAATCCGGCTTTTGCTTGGATGAGGTAAATCGATAGACAACGTCCAATACTCCATCCCGCGCTGTGTAGGACCTCCCCTTCTCCGGCTTTGTTTTGGAGTCGCAGAAGCTGCAAAGTTAAATGGGATAGTTATGCAAGCAAATCATTGAATATTATTTATTTTTTGCATAGTTGGATTGATATGCGCGCTAATAATCTGATTATTTCTCAAGAGTTAGATAAAATATTAATCAGATTGTTTCGAATTTTATAAGTGATAGTGACTGTAGTAAATATTACTGATGGACAAAGGATGAACCTCCGTCGGTCATCTGCAAGTAGTTTGTTCTGCAGTCCCCTCCCTTATCCACAAATTTAGGGCATTCCACTTCCGGCGTGCAGAAATTATCGCCCTATGAATGAGAAAAGGCAGACAAAGCGAAACATTTTGTTTTATTGAGCTAATCAAATACTTCATGGAAGAACGCATGCTGTGTACTTAATACTGATAAAAATATTTGCATATTACTCAGTAAAATTATAGTTCTTAAGTTCATCCTTACCACAAATCCCCAAATGCACCTGGCTCGCTGCTCAGACGGATCAAACAACTCGGGACTGAGGATATAGCCCTCTCCCTTATTCAGAAAGTGGACTCCGCAGTACTGAACTAAGAATTTAAAAAATATTCAAATCCAAATCCTAAACAGCATCCATTTTCTTTCAAATGCCAATTCAAGGAAAACCAGAAGATAAATAATATTATGAATTTTTCTACCTTTCCAATAAGCAGTATCCCCAATAACCTGCTTCTTCAAATTATGATAGGGATTCCCATAGGAAAAGTTCTTCCTCAGCGTCTCATTCTCGTGAATGATTGAAATGACGGGAGGGACTTCATACATGAATGGGTAGTACTCATTTGCAGCCTACTCAAGACAATCCATATTCAACATTTATTTTAAAAAGGCCCATAATTTTCTCATTTCCTGTCAAATAATGACACATTTAAATTTCCTGCCTGCTCCTTCCTTACCGTCTCTGCAAAATGCAGTGGATTCAAAGTGGAGGACGTGTTGAGGGAGACCGCTAATACTGTGCTTGGTGGACTGTACAAAACAGCCACAAGGAGACCGTAAATTATTTGCATATTTATAACTTTTTTCCTCCTTCCGCAATCGTAACAATGGATTATGTATGAGGAATGATGATGATGCTGTCGAGGTCGAGATGAGGATGTTTTGTGGATCGAGCAGCTCTACTCGGATGTAGCAGCCACTCTAAAACTTTTGTCACTGATTTTTGCGCTTGCACTGGAGTCACTGGGCTGGACACTAAAAAAAATAAAAAATTCTATCTACCAAGAGGAAGTTGTACTTGGCTCCATGACAAGTTCCTCCTTTCTCAACAGAACTGACAGTAGTCAACCTCAAAACTATTTTTCTCCACCCGAGTTTAGAGCTTTTGTTGAGAAAGTTGGGGAATTGGAGCAGATGTGCCAATATTCCTTCTGAATGAGAAAAGCAAGACTTGGTCCCTATGCGAATAATATGACATGACGTGATGATGATGGCATAGCTTGCCATTGCATCTAATTATTTTTTATCTCATCATAAACAAAAACTTTTACTTTTTTAGGGGAAATGTTTTATTCAAAAGAAGAAGTCTAGGCCACCAGCGTCAGCGTCCATTCGCTACTTATGTGGTCATATTTATTATGAGGATATTATGCCATATGCCGTGCCATCATCATCATGCTCAACCATTACGAATCAACGCTCTCCAGTCATAGTCACAGGCCCAATAGCATTTTCTCCTAATTTTTCTAACCAGATGAATTAATGAAAGAGAAAGTGGAAATTAGCTAATGACTGACTGACTGCTGATGTAATTATGTAAATTATACAAACATCCACTTATGTATTCGTTTGGAAAATTATCCCATCACCGCACCCTCACCACCAACGCAGTGATCGCCGTCACTGCTTCGTGTGAAATTTCTCTGTGTGTGGTTGGTTAACTGTTAAAGAAAAACGATCCATGCAACAGATGCTAATGCTCACATAACATATTTCGGAAGGAAGGAAGATGTTTTTGTTTGCATATGAATATTCATGTGAGGATGCGCTAATAAATATGACATAGCCAAAATGTCATCATCATCATCATTCTTGTCTGTTCTTTATTTTGTGAAGCTGTTTGTTTGCTACACAAAAAAATTGAAACTTGGTTAGGTTAGGTGATTTATGCGCAACGGACGATTCCCGCAAACTTCATGTCCTCGTCTGGCGGTGTGATCCCGAAGACTTTATAGTGCTGGATGAACAGCTTGTCCTCGTCCGTGACAAATGAAGGATGGTCGGAAATGGCATAACTTTGTCCGCAGAACCTAAAACAAATCAACATAAAACATGGAAGTTTTTTTTGTCTGTGAAATATGTAGAGAAACAATTTACGTTTGACCAACTTACAATTCCGTCTGGTTCCCTCCAGTAATCCGTACATATTCCCTTCTACAGTCCCTGCCCCCATCGACCATGTGGAGGAGCTTGACAAGGAGCTTTTCGCAATTCGGCCCCTTCTTAAAAATCCAGGCACATTTCTGAGGAATACCGGTCTGCCTCAAAGCAATACTTCTGCCGATTCCTTTCGCGGATGGGAAGTTGGGTGCGCTTCTTTCATTTCTGGATTTAGCAAGAATGGTGTTGTCGCTGTTCAGACTTCGTTCGTCAACATCGGAGGGAAGGGCACTCCTCCGACCCCTTTTCAGTTTTAGAAAGAATTCCCCCTTGCTCTTGTGCAATGCCTGGTCGCTGATGGCGTAAATGCTATTTTTTGAAATCACTCGGATGGACCCACATGGCGCTGGAAGGCCCGTGGTGTATTCCTCGGACTAATTGGTTAAACCATACAAAATGTTAATGAATTATTATGATAAATTATGACTTCAAAATATTTTACGATTTAACTTTATTTATTTTTTTAAATTATACCTTTTCACTTGAAGAAAATTTGAGTAAATTTAATATGCCAATGCATATTATGAAATTAGTGGAGATGCGCATTGCTAATTAAACCGTTTTTTGTTCAAACTTGATTGACTGATAAATAGATTAACGAAGAGGTAAAAAAAATAACGGATTTTTCTTCACATTTTAATACAAAATTGCACAATTCGTCTCAAAGTTTAGTAAAATTGGATTTTTATTGTCCTAAATTCAAACAATAGAAATAAATAAATAAAATCAAAGAACATAACATTACGTAACATTCTGCAGCAATTAGACCTTCACTAATTGGCTGCAACCTTGTAGAAGCTTAAAATTATAAATATTGCAAAATAAAATAAAATAAAATTACGAAACTATTTTTGAGTAAACTTTTATCTTCCATCAAGTGTCATTCAATCAGCCATAAATGGGTTGTTGTTGTTGAGGCTGCTGGGGCTGAGGTTGAGACTGGAAGTTGTACGGGACTGGGGTGATGGAAAGGGGTGTGCATGGCTGGGGATATGGGAGCTGACACGTTACCAGATAATTTTGACTCGGGTTGTCTGCTGACTGCATCATGTAGTTGTAGCCCAGCCCGGTTGACGATGGGGACGACAAGGGAGGGCCAGAGGGTTGGGCTGCGTTAAGTTATGTACATGTCAACCAATATTAAATTTGCAAAACATTTAACATGCAAGTTAGAAGATAATGGGATGATTTTAATTGCTGCATTGATAGTAAAATGAAATTCTTACCTTGGTACTGATTTTGATAAGTTGAAAGAGGTGAGGAGCCTGGAGTTCCTTGGTAGTTCGCAGGCTGTTGGCTTGGGTTGGAATTGGAATACTGCTGTGGCGGATTATACATCTGAGGGACGGTCACCTGCCCAAATGTTGGTCCATTCTGAAATAAGTTATGATAAAACATTAGCATGGCCTGTTTGCATAAAAAAATTCATAAAATAAGCAATATTAAGCAGCAATGTTGTCTTTACATTATAGTTAGGCATCAGAACTGGCCCTACTTCTGATGGGGTATTGTAAGAGTAGGTGGGGGCAAGCGGAGCTGAAAGAAAAATTAATTAATTAGTAAAAACAGAATTTTAAAATTTTTATTAATAAACTGGGATTTATTTTATGAATATTATTATTTATTTTTATACCTCCAACGCTCCCATATTGGGAGTCATATCCAGACTGTGGGGGAAACATGGGTGGAAGATTGTAGCTATTGGATTGTAGTTCATTTGGTGGCAAGGCATAATTGATAATGCCCGGGTCGTTGGGCAGCGGAAGATTGTAAACGGTTCCGGGCTCGCCGGACGAAGAAAAGTCGTAAATGTTGACGGGCTCGTTGGGTAGGCTAAAATCGTTGATGTTGATGTTAGTCGGCTCGTTTGGCCCTTGCAAGTTGTAGCTGTTCATGGGCTCATTACTGGAAAGGGGGATGTTGTAGACATTGACTGGCTGCTCATTTGACAGGGGAAAACTGTAGCCGTTGGGCATCTGATTTGGTGGCGGATCTTTAATATAAAAAAATATATGGGGGAAATATAGTTTTTTTAAAACAAATCCTCTCGGAACTTTATGAATGACTAACGAATTGAGTCTACAAATAATATTTTCTAATTACATGGAACGGTTGACCCTTGGTACGGGGATGATGACTGCTGAGGCTGGTATGAGTATGAAAGCTCAGAGGGAAGCTGCTGTGGATCTATTTTCATATTACATTGCACAAGAATACTCAAATTAGATAGCACCACCTCAACTCAATTGCAGAGATAGGAGTGGAAGTAAAATATAAAGCAAGAAAAAAGTTACATGATTGGTATTGATAATTCGCGGGATTGAACTGGGAATATGGAAGGGGCAGCCCGGGATTGCTGGCGTATGGCTGGGGTTGCATAATATTGTTGTTGTTGGTGGGAGTCACGACCGGACCTGCATACAGAATATAAGATTATTTTTTTAATTACACTGCAATCTTATACTCACTGGATCCATGAAGATACCTGCACACCATTAAAAGGTAAATACTTAAGTATTGTATTCTACCTGGCACTGGAGTTGATGGATAAAAGTATCCACTGTCATACGGTGTTGGGTAGGATGGATTCGTCGGGGCTATGTAAAAAAAACGGACCAATAAAGCAAACCAAGCTGAGTGAGTCAATCATTCCAAACTTCGTGGAATGTGTCTTGGATGACGAAATGAGATAAATCAATTAAAAAAAAACTTTTATCAAATTTTAAATTATTTACGTACCTCCGATATTGGGAACAGTGTATGGGTATGCGGGTTGGGAAGCCGGGAGTTGAGAAGCGTATGGGTCTAAGGTAAATGCAACCAAATTTAATTGAGAATTGCGCAAATGTATCATGGATAATTTAGATCTAAGATTTAGATAAATTAGGTCTAATGTTCATTCACGAAGAAAAGTAATTGAACCTTCACTGTACTGACCGTAATAATATGGGAGGGATCCATCAACAGGGGCTTGAATACAAAATTGAAATTATAAGTATTTTAAAATGAAATATTATTTGACTGATTGAGTTCGGGGCAAATTGAAATAGATTGGAAAATACTACTCATGTAATAATACTACCTGGAAGATACGTCAGTGCCGGATATGAGTATGAATAGTCATACTGCTGCTGCTGCTGTGGAACCAAAAATGGATTGGAGTAGGTGACTGGAGTCACCATCCCTTGTTGTGGTTGCATTCCAGGTCGTGAAGGACTGGAGGGGTCGACTGCAACATCTTCATAGCTCCGCCCAACAACAGCAAACTGTTCATGAATGAATGATTAAAAAATAATTTAAAAAAAATTAAATTAAGATTAAATAAAATAAAAGATTAAATAAAATAAAATTTCGACATGGATAAAAATTTACACTTTGGCCTGCGAAGGTGAGCTCGCCCTTGTCCTCGTTGTCATTCTCCACCTCGTCCACCTCCGAGACCTCCACAATGTCAACCTCCGCTATGGAAATCAACTCCTCCTCAGCATTTTCATTGTTAACCGCCTCCTTCTCCAGCTCCTCATTCAGTGCTTTCTCCATTTCATTCAAGGCATCTTGCTCTTCCTGCAACGCAGCTTTTTTTGCAGCGAACTTTTCAAGTAGCTCATCAACGTTTTTTGTTTTGGTTTCCCTTCGATGCTCGTTCTCCCTATGCTCATTACGCTTTTCCTCCTCCGCCTTTCGTTTTTCTTCTTCCGCCTTCCGTTTTTCCTCCTCCTCAACCTTCCGCTTTTCCTCCTCCTCCGCTCGTTTTTCTTCTTCAACCTTCCGCTTTTCCTCCTCCTCCGCTCGTTTTTCTTCCTCCACCTTCCTCTTTTCCTCCTCCACCGCCCGTTTCTCCTCCTCTTGTCTCCTCTCCTCCTCCTTCCTTATCTCTTCCTCCTTCTGTTGCCTCTCCTCTTCCAACTCTTCTTCCTTAATAGCCTCCTCCTTGGCTTGATTCACCGTTTCCTGTTGTGGGTTGGTGCGGCTGCCATGGTCAAACCGTCTTATCTTGTCCTCCAGCGACTCTTTCTGCTTCACCTCCTTTACCTCCTTCACCTCCTCTTCTTGAATATCCTTGACCTCCTCTTCTTGAATAACTTCTTCCTCGTTGTCCGTTTCCGACACTTGGACTTGTTCCTCCTCCTCCAAAACATCTTGTCTTTGATGGGGATGATTAAACTTGATCTTATCATCCAAGGATAACTCCTTCTCCTCCTCCCGAGTCAAGGTTAGCTGGTCTGTCAGGATTTCCCTTTCATTTTCCGCCTCCGCAGCTTTCCTCTTATCCGCCTGTGACGACGACTCTTCAGCAATCGCGGATGTTTTCTTGGAGAGCCCTGCTTGAGCGATGAATTTGTTAACTGCGTCGGAGACGGCTACTTTGGCGGCGGTTTGCTGCTGAGTTCCGGGTTGGTAGGTGGCTTCCTCCGGAGCTTCGGGCGTGTAGTATTGGTGGGAGTCGTCGTAGGTTGGATTTTCTGAATTGGAGGCAGCCAAAAGTAAAAAATCAGATAAATAATGCTATTAAAATTGCACATTGTCCAGATGGTGGAGTTACGTTGATGGCAATTAGTTACGATTTAAGTCGATGTCGATGAATCTAAAATTCGTGAAACTTACGTGCTCGCCCAACGCAGGTTACATAACCCTTGAAAACATGCCTATACGTGTAAGGAAGCTTCCAGTACTTGATGTAAAGGACCGGCGTTTCAGCCCGAAAGCCCGGATACAACTGTCGATAGCCACAGAGCCTGTTTAGCAAAAAACCAAAATTATCATCAAGTTTTAATCATCTAGTCGATTTAATTTTAATTTAATTTAAACATATAATTGCAATGGAAATAAATCAAAGAACTTAAATAAAAACCTGATTTTAAATAAATATTGTCATTTTAAAGAGCATACTTGAACTCGGTGTGATTGTCGCTAACGGAAAACTCCTGCTTGTAGCAGTTCGTATCCCCGGGCTTAAACCTGATAATGTGCATTTCCAGAGAGCAGTCATCCCCCGCAGTAAAAGTCCACTGGCAAACGGATGGCTGGACTGGATAACCGTAGCCACCGTAGCCACCACCGGCACTGCCACCTCCTCCAGAGTAGTATCCTTCCGCACCCTGCCCACTACCTCCATATCCAGCCGCCCCACTTCCACCACTCCCGCCATAGTTGTTGTTGTTGTAGTTTCCACTTGAATAAGAAGAACCGGACCCACTGCCACCACCACCGTAGTTACCACCTCCTCCTCCAGAATAGGAACCTCCCCCACCACCAGCCCCATATCCCCTTCCTTGAATTTGACTTCTGCCTTGAAGAATATCGACTTTGAGAAGGCTAGAACCTTCCTGAATTTTGTTGTTCTTCAAATTTGTCTTCAAAATATGCTTTTGCTCCTGTTTTGTAGCTCGCTTCCTCCGACTCGGAGCATACGCCCCGGATTGAGCGGCATAGACGGAAGAGGATTCATAAACGATTGCGGAGGCGCTGTCGAATGAATACTTTTCTCCCTCATTGACTTGGACGGCGGATCCACAAGGGAGGTCCGTGGCATTCAAGGCATATTGCCGATAAGGAAGGGGAGCCTGCAAAATTCATTAGCACAATTACTATTTGCCCAATTATATAATCTCCGCAATCAAAATCTTTGGAATCAAGTTTTTTTTTCAAACCTACCTCATAGTAGTTTCCCAAGCCATGGCTCGGCAGCTGCAGAAGGATTATGGCAACCAGGACAAAATTGCGCCACAATCCCTCCCCCCAACAATCCATCCCACTTTACAAAATACAACTTTCTCCGAAAAAATATTCTCTCTATGCGTACGTAACTTTTTTCTAAAACGTTCCACCCAACGCAGCAGAAATATATTGCAAAAAGTTTTAGAAAGAACACTGATGAAAAACTCAGAGGATGCTTTTTCGGTGAACGCCTTTGACGATATAATTAACTGCGAGATTATGAACAACTGATGAAGTTAGTAGGTAATGAGTAGTTAAAGTTAA
The DNA here is from genome assembly GCA_034696905.1 of Lepidocyrtus violaceus. Lineage (NCBI taxonomy): Eukaryota > Metazoa > Arthropoda > Collembola > Entomobryomorpha > Entomobryidae > Lepidocyrtus > Lepidocyrtus violaceus. The sequence goes on along the minus strand of JAQGAI010000112.1, from coordinate 9,223 downwards.
ATAGGAGTGTGCTTGATATGGTCAATGTATGGGCATGAACTGATGTTTCAATCAATCATCTTCAATTATTAGTTATCATCAATAAATTGCAGTCAAGTAAAGCATGTTAAAAATAAATAAATAATATACTGACTTCAGTTTGAAAAGGAATTCAATTCATTTTAGTCTTCTTCATGGATCTAATGATAGATTTTATTTTCATTAGATCGGAATTCCAACCAAGCATTGTCCTCCGTGTATACGTTTACGATTTGAGCAACTCTCAGATTTGTACTAGGCTTGTATTATCTTTGTTCTGTAGTCACTAAACTCTTTTGATGAAAACGAGTAACGGCTGTGCGTTACGTTTTGGTTCAAGTAGATTTTTAAAACTTACTATACTGGAAGCATTAAATATATAAAATACATACATTAAATATTATGTCTATGATCGATGGATCATGAGTTCATATAATCATCATCTTTAAAAATTCATTAACAAATTCAATTTACTCCAACTCAGCGTATTCCAAATATTTGGGCCAAAAATGTGCATCACCTCTATATTCTATTCGACATACATTCTTGAATGGAAAAAAGAACAAAAATCCAAGTCTTATTGTAGTACATGCTGAATTGTCGACAAGATAGTCAAATGCATACAAATAGTTAATGTTAGTTAGTTAGTTATGATATGAATGGATAATACTGGTTGGTGGTGACTGATTAGGTGACCAAGATCATCTTCGAATGAGTCAGTTTTCTTTAAGCCGACAACAAAAATGAAAGTGATTGGATTAAAAAAATCACTTTATTTCTGTCGTTTGTGTTTGAAATTGCAGAGAAATACGTTTCAAATATTTTATTACAATGATTTTGAGGCAGTATTAGTACAGATAGAAGCCTACAAAACTGTTCGTTTGAAATCAGAAATAAGCAAATCTAATGCAGCTGATTTTGATTTTTAAGTCAGCCTAAAGTTTCAAAAACATTATTATTACAAGCCAACCAACACGTTGAACTCCATCCTTGTCAAAAATCGTCAATGCTCCCATGAATCCTTCTAAAACTCATAATAAAATCTCAGTAATAAAATCACTTTCCATTTCATTTTCAACCCAATGCAGTGCAGCCCGGCGCAGAATCATCATATCATCCCAGACTGCCAGAAACAGCCCATGACATACGACATACCTACCTATTCCACTTTTTTTCCACGATTTTTATTATTATCATTCTAATCTGCTACAAGCCGGCCCTCCTCTTCTCACTAATATTTGTCATGATATGATGTTCATGACATGACTCATAACTTATAACATAACATAACATGGCTATAGTCTCACATCATCTTCCATCTCAAATAAATCCACTATGAAAAAATCTCCGAAGCTCAAAAACACTAGGAAAAAACCTGTACCTTGTCAAAAAAAATCCCTCCATCAGTGCAAGTATTTAGCATCAATTTATCCTCCTCCTATTCCTCATTCGATCCTTCTTAAAACATTCATGCAAAAAAAAATCAGGATATTTTTCCAGTCTTACAATTTTCAAACTTAAAACTTTCCGTTTTTTTTTCTTCTTCATCCCAGTCCAAACCTCTCCTCTCCTCTGAATAAAAAAAATCATTTCATTTCTTGGGATGGGACTTGTTCGGATATTATTTCTATTTTGATTAGGATGACAAAAGGAAGGCATGTTGGACCACTTTGTGATCCAAAGCAGTAAACATTTAAGAAGAAAAAAATATGTGGTTTCATTGCATCATCATCATATCATGCAAGCTGTGGGATAGGAAGGCTCGTAAACGTAAACACAAACGCTGCCAGTTTCTCCCTCCCAACGACTCCATGACCAATTCTCTTCAAGTTATGCATGTTAAGCAGAAAATGTTTTACAACCAATAATGCTGCCATTTCGATTACCCAGTCAACATTCTTACATTTTATTATCCCTGACTCCGTTCCGTCCTCGTCACAAATACTTACATTATTGCATTGCTTGTTTCTGACCACCAACACCAAGCTCATCGTCATCATCATCATCAGGATCAAGCTTATTATCATATATCGTATCGTGTAACCTTAAAAACATGATTTGCTCCCCACCACCACCATCATCATCATCATCAACAACATCGGAGCATGATCTGAAAATACAGCTTTAAAAAAATGAACAGTATTAGTTTAAGTAGCTTGTCAAAAGGATGTAAAACATGAAACCGTTTAGTTCTGGTGTAATTGGCCCCGCTTGTTTTTCGGCTCTTGGGAGTCGAGTCGAGTCGGAGGAGGAAAAAGGAGGATGGTGAATTTTTTGCTTATCTAAAATATAACAGCTTGCAATAAAGATGAAGTTTTCATGCTCATGATGATTATGCGGATGTGCACAGGTTTGAAACAGCAGCAGCCTTTTTCGATTCTTGGCTGAGCTGAGGAATGATCAGTTTTTGAAGGTGCCATTGCGTGAGCTTTCAAAACTTGTGAAAGCAGCAGAGAGAGAGAGAAAAAATAAATTTCCCCGAGAATTGAAGCCAATTCTTGAATTGGTGGATGTATGCGTGATTTGACAATGAGAATAAAAAGCATGCCAATCGTATGAAATATCGTTTTGTAAGAAATTTTTTATTGTTGAATGTGGATTAGCAGCAAAAATACAAAATGTTATGTTTGAAATGTTCGGGTAAAGGATTCCTTTTTGGCTTCAATTACGTAAGAGGTAGATCATCAACATCCTTCTGTTGTGGCAAGTGCCGATTGGATAGTGTATATTGAAATTCTAAAAAGGGCATTGTTGGACGAGGAAGGGATTTCCCTGGCATGGCATGGTCCATTCATCATAATTAGAAAGAAATTTTTTTTTCTCGGGTTTTTGTTAACTGGTACATATACGCATATTTATGTCAAGTATTTCATTTCTTCTGCTAATCAGGTGTACTGATTCATCTTTGTTAGGTTCAGCTACATATCAAAATACCATTATTTGCCGATAATTCTCGAAATTATCTACTTTTTTGTATTTCCCCGTTTGGTATCGATGGACCATGAATAAATTCAGCAATTGAATTTGTTGGGCCATTTTCGAACAAATAACTCCAATTTTTTTCTTAAACTTTAAGAATAACTATTTTATGGACTATTAATTGGTTTAAACCAAACCATCAAGGTCCCGAACAGTTAGGTTTGTGAAATTTGGAAATATGAATTGATAAATGTACGAGTTTATTGAAATGCATTACCATACTTAAATATTTATTTAGCAAACTTAACTACAATAGTAATGCAGATTTGTCTACCAGCAGTAATTGTGAGAAATTTAATAAGAATAAGTTGTTGTCTTTAGTCAAAATCGTAATCAGTCCAATTTTATTGTTTATTTCAGAATAAAAGTCACATTCTCTAGGAACACCACACCGAGTCCTCCGTAGTTGCCTCTGTATATAGCCAATCCATCAGTTCTGAAATACACAAATAAGCATACATATAAATACAGCTACACTAACGATAAGCCAATCATTTCATGTAAGAAAGTCATTTGATCTAATCTAAATAGACCATTTATTATACCTATACAATAAAATTCTCCGGTGAAAAAAGAAAAAAAATTAACTGTTTGAAAAATGAAAACCAAACCTGTAACTTTAGTGTACACGCCAGGAAGTTGCTTCCGACCACATCCCCGACCCCAGGATACCACTCCCGTCAGGACAGAACGCTCATTGTCCTGGATGGCGAGGGGGCTCCCTGAGTCACCCTGTTGGAAACACAACCAAACCAAACCACAATATTTTTTAGGTAATTAAGCCATAATATAAAGTTGAATTTTAAGAAGGAAGTGATGGAATGACTTTTTATAAAAAATACATAAATAAAAAAGCATGTTATTTTTAAAGTGCATTGTCATCTCTCACGCGATGTAATTCAATCCATTCATAATATCATAATAAGTAAAATAAGTAATTAGAGAGGAGTGAGTATTAAAAAATATATTCAGAGGAATTTCCTGTGCTTGAAGGATTTATTGAGATCATCATCATCTAATTCTAGAGCTAAATCAAAAAAAAAATGTCTTACCACGCATGAGTCGATATTGCCATTGATGTAGCCAGCGCACATCATGCTATTCGTGATGACATAATTGTGCTTCTTGTACAGCTCCCGACAAATCGTGTCATTAAACATCTCCACTCTCGCTTTCAGCATTTCGTTGGAGGGAACTCCTCCTGCGTAGAAAATAAAATGCTTCATGACAATAATAATGACAAGATAATGACTTACTCATCAATTCTTCATCATCGGAATCGGAGTAGATTTGATTCAATGGAAATTGATATACATAACAGGATGTATGCTTAACTAATTTTGAATAAAAATTCTCAACTTGCCCCAGATCAGATTGTATTTTTTTTCTAGGGCACATACCTTCATTAACGAGACCCCATCCGGTGACAACAGCATAGTCATCTGGTGCAGAACCTTCCACACTCCCATCCTTGTCCTTCCTCGCAGCTCGACCCTGATCTGGGAGGCAAATAGGTACAGGTTTAGGCGGCACGGCACGTGCCTCAATTTCCGGTATTATGAATCGTCTTCTCCTCTTCTATAATTAACGCAAGTTAATTTATTTTCTGTAAAACTTTTTTTTTAAATAAAAAACAATATTTTTAAGTTTTTTTCTTACAAATGAATGAAAGCCAAACGGATTGAATAAGAACGGATACTGCGGAATCGGACTTTGATTCCTCCTCCTCGCCGCCTGGGCAGGACCTTGTGACCCCTCCCAAGGATTAAACTCCACCGGGACCGCCAGTCGAATGAGGGCAGCGTCAAAGTCGAAGGTGACATTGTCATACTTGGGGTGGACAATCACCCCATCCACTTTGGCCCTTATGGTCCCGCCGGCGATCTCATTCGATTGAGTGATATCATGCTCATTTAGCAGCACGTCAAAATAAAACTTTTCTCCTTGGCCTGCCGTCGTCCCCGTCCTATTTTCACTTCCACTCCCACCACCACCAGGATCCAATCTTGTCTTTCGGGTTTGGCTGAGAGAAGAGAGGACAAGAAAAAAGGAAAAGAAGAAAGAGTTAATAAATCTGCTTGGAAAACTCCATATAATTCTAAGTAATTGGGAGATTAGGCGTGAAATATGAATATTTCCTTTCTAACAAAAAAAAGTCTCAGCCAAGCCAAGCCATACCCATGCATGGATAGTCTGAGTCTGATCTTATGCATATTTTATGATCTCTAGTCTTCCCCCAACTTATTTCTTTCTTCTTTCTTATCAAAAAATGGAAATGGGAACCACAAAAGACAGAAATCATTGTCAAATGTCTCCAGCTCTCAGCTCTTTCCCAGGGTCTTTTATAAATTATTTGAGGAGGAAGACTGGGAGGAGGAGAAAAAATCCATGAATTTTAAATCCTATTTTTTTTATTCCATCTTTCTCTTTACATAAGGTTTACATAAGATCCGGCCGCTTCTTGGTTCTCTCCCATCGTCAGAGATAGTTTTCTCCGCTTGTTTCTTTAAACTGACAAAGATGTGTGGTGTGGAGGAGGCAGAGCAACAAATTAATTTAGACATCTTTATGACCCACTTGCCCTCCCTCTTTGATGTGAAACCGACTATATATGACCATTTGAAAAGAAAGAGCCCAGTTGGGTTAGTGGAATGCAAGTAGCCGAGGAGAAGCAGCGACAAAATTTTCACATGAAAAAGAAAGAAACGTAGCTATTTCACTCCTTTTTTTCTTGCCGCTGCTGCTGCGTTATCAAAATAAAAATGAATTTTTATGTAGCTCTTTTGTATTTTTTTTCGTTGCAAGCAGTTTTATGCAGAGGAAAGTGTCATTTTGTCCAGGAGGACTCCTACTGGCATGGCAGATGTGAGAAGAAAGGAGCATTCCTTATCATCATCATCATATTCCACTAATTTTTTATTGTTATTTCTTTTTAAAGAAGCTCTTCTCGTTTTTTAAGGTAGCCGAGATGAAAATTTATAATAATAACAATATTTTTTTCAACTGCCATTTTCAAGTATGCGGTTTAACACGGTTATACATCATAATCGCGGTTTTATATTAATTTTTGCTCACTGCTTTTCAATGCGGTGGGCTCCTTTTTGGTAGGTAGAATTACCAATGAGCAGGCTCGTAAAGTCGCCAGTTCAGAAGAGACAATAATTATTTGATACTTTTTTTTGTAAAAAAATAAGTGAATAAGGCCGCCACTTTAATTTACGGCTTGAGCTTACCTTTTATAAAATTGAATTTTGAAAATAAAATAAAAATATTATAATATTCAAAAAGAAATCATCCATCTGTCAAGATTTTTTTATTGTGGAGATTTTTTTTGACCAACAATGGACTAAATATGGTAAAATATTTTTATGAGGACCTGCTACCAGCCACCAAGCTACATCATATCATCTATGTCGTATCTGCAGCAATCTGCATAATATATTTCACATCTACAAATTATTATTAGACAAGGCAGTCGTATTTTATTATGATGACATGACACTACTTCTCCTTTTGCGGAATGGAATAATAATATGCAATTTATATCATATCGTATCAAGTTTTTCAGCGCATTCCGAGCGGAATGTGTGCCAAGTCAATTGCAAGTACCTAGACTATTATTGCTTATATGTACTGAGAAGAAAAAAGTGTCAATGACAATTTTATGATGATGATGAACGTATGTTAGAATGGATTTCTAAAGTGTTGGATGTAAATTGCGCATTTCTAATTTAGACAATTGAGGATAATGGATCGAGAATTTTTGGGGATTTTTAGATTTTGAAAATTTTGACGATCTTCAGAAGGCAAAATGAACAAATCATGACTTATTTAAATGCAGGTAGGTTCTCCAACACGCAGTCAGCAAAGCTACTGAATATTACTTCAAAGATATATAGCTTGTTAATGTGTAGTTTGTTTTAGCCATGAAACTTTCAATACGAATAGAAACGAAAAGCAACTGTCCTACCAATAAATACATTAAGCAGCCCATCTGTCATTCCCAATGTTTTCAAAAATCCAGAACGTTAAAAATGAGCTTGTTAAAGGAAATCCAGGATGACATATATTTGCTCCCTTTTTTATCTCATTGTAAGAAAAGCACCGGTCAATGTAGAGGAGAAGGATGCACTGAAGTGAAGACACTGAAATTTTCTGATTTTTATAGAGTAAGTACAGTAACCAGGATGCATGCTCATACCATCCTTCATCATCAAATATATATGAGAGATGGAGAATTTTTAAAGAGTACAAGAAAGAGTAAAAAGTTTTTCTTTCGACTTACTTGAGAACGCAGTGTGCAGCCGTAAGGAGGAATCTATTATTAATCAAGGAAGCTCCACAATAGGGCCGGTTGCTATTCCGCTTGACAAGGGCGGCTGTCCAAGAGCTCTCTCCCGGCATCATGGAGCTCCCACCGACAATCCTCCCATGCACAATTTTTGATGAATAATGGCCGTCCGGAACGCCACATTCTGTTGTCCAGTTCAATATTCAAACAGCAATTCATTCATTATTAATTTCAAGAAAAGAGAAAACAACGCAACGTTAAAGAAAGAACAAGGTTAGTCCAGAAGAGAAGCATAAAACAAGCTCATGAAATATACAAAACAGCAGCCCTGTCTTTACCCAAGGAAATGCAGTTTAAACGTATAATATAGAACCTTCTGCAGTTTACCTTTGAGTATACCTTTCTACCTGTATGACTTGTTTGTGTTGGATGGAAAGGAAAACAGGTTTCCATCCTAAAAATAACTCTTTCAACTTAGGAATATCAGTTTAGCTCTGACAACATTTCAAATACGTATTCGTACATATGCGCCTGTACAGCCGGCTCATATTTTGGGAACAGGGGGTTTTGGATTATAATTTATAAATAGGATACAATAATTGATCAATTTGACAAGAAAAATTACTTCTTGAGAATGTAATGTCAGCGTGAACGTACTTACAGGTATTTATTTAATTGTCTAATGTTTAATGAATACGCAGTTATAAAACTTTAAATGTGCGATTCAAATTTGGGACGATACAGATACCCGCTGCGCAACTATGGTGGTAATTATGTGATTATATGGCAAATCCAATCACGATAATAAAATCTCCATTTTTAATCTTTCTCATTTTTCAAAATCCTAAACCAACGAATTCCTCAACGACATACTAGCCCATTGCATTGTAGCATATTTTTTTTGCTTCATCCCTTGTCACTTGTACTTTCAATCACAATAGTTTTTATGACTTTATTTACTTTTCCCGTCCATCCTTTCATTTCCATTTTATCTTAAACTTCCCACTTGAAATTTTAGAGCTGTATTAAGCATCCTTATTCTTAGATAATCCGAAAATCTAACACAATTCATACAAAAGGCAGATTAAGATGATGATGATCATCATGTTCAACATAATCATAATCATATCCTCCCATCCCAACCCTTTCAATCCGTGAGAAAGTTTACAATAAAATCTGAACAAGGAGAAGGAAAAAAATTCTCCTTAATAACTTAACTTACTCTCTTCAAAAATAATAAAGTCTCGAATAATTTTTCCTTTGAAGCAATATTGTATTTTTTTAGCCAGCAGCAGATACATCTAATCCTCTTCTTCCTCCTCCTCTTCAAAAGAAGAACTCACAAGATCATCATCTCCAACCGCATTATTTATGCCACTTGTCTTCTCAACAAGCATAATAAAACTCTATTCATTCATGTAAAATCATTTTTGAATATTCTGAACAGTATCTTATTTCTCCGTTTTAATGCGAGTCAACCTCACTCCTTCAGCTAAACAATAAAGTTCTATGTTACGATATAAAAAAAATACACAAGCAAGCACACATCTGTAATCTGTGCATTAGATGCAAGATGCATACCTGCTGTTCAATGACTGACAAAAAAACCTGATATTCAAAAATAGGTGAAATGTTCTTCCTCTCAGCAATAATAATAAATAATCCATACATTTAACATTGAACATTTGGAGATATGTAGTAATATGGCCACAGGAAATCGTCAAAGGATTACCTCACACGTGGTATGTAGCAGCAGATTTTTTCCCTGCCTCTTTCCCTCGTGTGTGTTATGTTATGTTGTGTGCACAGCGAGGACCCAGTCCAAATATTTAAATAAAAGATTTTCAAATAAAAATCACGACAGTAACGAGGAGGAGAGGACAAAAAAAACGTGGCAGTATTGTCCTTGTCCCCATCAAAAACCTTATCATTAGA